>JAIOKQ010000977.1:0-111847 GCA_020654165.1 Oryctes rhinoceros
ATTGATAACATCTATAGTCATGTTTTTGCATGCGGTGCCTTTAATGTTTCGTATGTAGATATTTCCTGTACATTGCGTTCACGGCGAAAATAACAAATTTGATAAAATGCCAACATTCTATTTTTGACAAAAAATTGTCCAACACGTGGATTTATATTTTTGAATTATTTTTCTTTAACTTATGCCACTTCCACTTTGGGAGAGGGTAATAGTAACTTTGTTATTTTCAATACGGCATCCTGTGTATTCTCCCGTATATAAGTTTATTGTAAATAGTTAATGAGGAACTGAGGAAATGAGGAACTAAAAATTAAATTGCTATTATTAAGTATTACATGCAAGGCATGTTCACTATTCAAATCGAATTAATGTGTGTGTTGTGATTTAGAGTTTCTTCACTTCGATTAATTAATCTCCGCTTCAGTTGTTGCCTTTCCCCAATCAAAAGAATGCAGGCACACCGAATAATCTAATTTGTTTCCGGTAAAATAGTACACTTCTACATTATGCAGTTAATGTTCGTATGTTTTTAGATGTGGGTAGATGTAAGTTAAGAAGATCGGAAGGAGAGGATCTATCGAGTGGTGGTCACTTAGGTTACCCGATATAACCACATTCAACTTATTCTTGTGCGGTTGTTCAAATTTAAGACCTATTTAAACTATTTATTTTCCTCGGTAGAAATCTAACCGATAATCAATAATTCTCTGTTGGACTGTACATTTCATTTATGAAAACGTTTTATCCTTATGTACTTGTCAACGTAAAAAAACTATTCAATTAGATTTGTACATAGATGTAAATAGAAACCACAAATGCATAAAACTCGGTTGTAGTTAGATCTTTTCAACATGGCGAATACCCTCTTACGTCACACACGATTCGTTGATTTTCGCGTAATGTATAGGCATAACGTCCAAATCATCATGTTCAATGTGGTTAACGATTTTATGAAAAGTGCGCGTGATTGCTGTTAACGTTTATATTGATTGAAGTCGGTTGTTTTGAAGTTATGTTTACTGATTTTAAATGTAATGTAGAAATCTAAAATGTTTCCCAATTGAAATTGTATGTAGTGTGTTGTATACAGGGTAGAATCTCGCAGTAGTATGTTGTGTTGGTGAATTTTTACGTAACCTTGCACATATTGTTTATTTATTTTGTTCTGCAAGTGGATAAACATTATTCTTAGTATTATTGCTACTTAAACAGCATGCCTTGTATACTTCGCCGAGATTTGATAGAAGATTAAATAAGATTTTCCACAAACCCTTCTATATGCTTGATCTATTATAACAAGTACATAAATGAAATAAAACAAGTGAGAATTCCTGAAAAAATTGTAAAATAAACTGAAATGCTCTTTCAAACAGAAGGTCAAACTATCGCTCGCCTACTTCGAAATATTTTTCAAAACATTATTGCTTCTTGGACTTTTCTTAAGATCCCCGAAGAAATTGAACGAACCTCGACATATTTAATTTAATACAGAACGATGCATTTGTGGTACAAGGAAATGTTTATACAAAAGTCATAGAATAGTTTCCCAATCAGAACTCGACATTGATATAGTATGAACTGAATATGCTAACGTTTATGATGGTTATGTTATAGACGTTAGTTGATATGAAAAATATTTTTGACACGTCAAAAACTCAATCGAATAAAATTTGAATCACCGTTTTGGTGGATAGAACGTTTAAAATATTGGCAATCAAAGAATTAGCTGTATTTGGCACAAATGTCAAGTTATCTCAAAAACAGATGCGTATATGGAATAGAATACATCAAAAAATACCTCGAAACAATAATTAAAAATATATAATGCTAAGATATAAGCTATTTTAGCATTATATATTTTTACGGATATGGAATGTTAAAGAAAATGAATATAAAACGAAAAGAAACATATAAAAACGTAATAATATGCAGAATATTTCATTTAACCAACATCGTATCGGGCTACAAGAACTAAGCATGATTGAATATGATTTTATATGGTGCAATTAAAATATTTTTTACTTCAAGAATTTTCCTGCAAATTGCTCAAAAAAATATTTATCTTTTGCTCGAGCATTCATACACGTATACGTTGTGTATGTATGCGTGAGCTATACATCTTTCGGGAAAACAAGGCGGGAATCACCTGTCAATTGGTTGTGTTCTAATTCTATTTGCCTGATTCGAGCGGTCTTAATCAAGGTAACGTGGAAAGACGCCGATGAAAGCAAACGATGCAGAAAGAGAACAATCGAATAAGGCCGCACTGTCGTAATTTTGCAGGGTGTTGATCTCCCATGCCGGATGGTGTCTGTGTGCGTGTGTGTACGGATGTGCATCCGTATGTACGCGCACGTACATGTGTTCGTGTGGGTAGTGTAAGAGGGCATAATATCAGAACGAATCGATTTCCTCTCCCGAGTGAATTTAACTGAATTGTTAGCGCTAGATGTGGATGTAGACATTGTTTACTTGTGGCTTAATTATTTTTGGAAGGGAGTGGTTGATGTTAGGAGGCGTTTGGTAGCAAACAGCAGGGCGGTTTTTTTCGAAAACGTTCCAATTTTCTGACTCCAGATAAATAAGGTAAATTACGTTTAATAAGATGGTACTAAAACAGTTCCTCTACAGAATTAGAATAACTTACTTCTTCAAGACAACTCGTTTTAAAGTGATACAAACCAGATGCTTGCAAATTCTTAGTACATTGGTCATTTAAACAGCAACAAGGCTACAGATAACATAAAACCAAACTATACACATAGAAACATATGCATACCTCACATACAAGGGGAATCTAATAACTAGATCTCCCCAACTGCGTAGCGCACCATAGGCGTCGATAAGGAACATAAGTAAAGTACATAAAAACAAAAGAAATAAAGAATTTTAAAACGCGTACTTTTGTAATTAGCCGTATCCAATATAGTGGGTGTTAATGCACAAGGAAAATAGTATTAGTCAGCACACGAGGAGGTAGGCACATTAAAACTGTTACCGTAAGCGCAATCCGATTTCTCAAACATCTGAAGCATTAGGAATGTTTCCACAGTCGTTTCTTTCAAGGATGTTCGTCGTTCTGAAAAAATGTTTTTATATCTTGAAAATGAACGCTCGACGTCTAATGATGTAATACACGCGTAATTAAAATAATCTTTGAATTTAGTCACCGGATCAGTAGAGTTACCTTCCCAAACTTGTCTTAACCTGCTAAAATTTGTATCTTTCTTCATAACACTTTCAAAATTTCTTGTAACGATATCATTTTTTTTGTTATTTATACAGTGTAGGAGTGTATTAACGTCATCTAATATTTGTACTGACTCCGTCAGGGACAGTGCACTATTTTGTAATTTATTTATTGCCTCAAGTACTTCTCTATAATTGTTGTAAACGGTTTGTAAATCTGCTTCAACGGAAATATCTTGGAATTTATCCTGGCTTTCCTTAATAGCCGCAGATTCGTTGGGATTGAATCGTAAGACGACTGATTTTATTTGCCGGAAGTATTTAAAATAATAAAACGCTGCCTTCAGCCATGTCCCCCAACGCGTAAGAATCGGCTCTGGTGGTTCGGGAATACCGGGACACTGTTTATGAAATTCACTGGTACGTTTGGGAGATTTGAGAAACACTCGTTTCGTATTTGTTATTAATGCATTTACCTCAGGGAAATTTGCACGAATAGTTTCAGCCGCAATATGCAGAGCATGAAGTTTACAAGTAATATGTAACATCATCCCATAATGTTCTTGAAGAGAACGACCTACACAACGCATTGTCGCGGCACCATCGGTCATGAAAATTAATACTTGAGTAGTGGCAATTTCAAATGTTTGTAAAGTATCATATAGCGACTACGCTCTCGATAGCGTCGGCAGTACACGATTTTAGTCTTTTACTAGCTAATAAAATTCCCTTTGTAGGTTGACGAGGTTCCAGTATACGTACAATCACATTCAAAATAGAATGTTTTTTACGGTCTGTCGTTTCGTCAATACATAACCACAGTAGTTTATTTTTTATTGCAGATCTGATCCTGTTTTCAATTTCGGTACGTACACTTGGCACACATCTCCTTAAGCTTGTTTCCGACGGTAACTCAAAGTCTGGATTATATTTATTCCAAAATTCACGGAATGGTTTCTTCCTGAGTAAGGAAAACGGTAAATTACACGCAGTCAGCATATAAAATAAATCAATTATAAATTGAGTTGCCTCAGTCGGTGATACACCCAGTTTTTTATTTTTGTGTTGCTGACTATTTGCATGTCTTCTACAGCCATATCTATCATTGCACATCAGAGGTATATTACAAATTTTACATATAATCTTACTTCCATTATATATTAAGTCAGGAAATTCTCCACAGAACTTTTTCACTTTGTCGGCCTGTGGGCGTTTCTTACTACGCGCGTCCGCCATACCGTCACAACCCGATCGCATACGGTAATAAACTACCGAAATGCGATGCGAGTTATTTGCTTATATATTACATTACATATCCCCCCGGCCACGTCCGGCGGTACGCCTTCTGACTTGCCACGCACTTTGGGGAGCTCTACTAATAACAATTTTATAATAAGACACAATTCAAATAACTATTTTTCGTAATATCAACCTTTAGGAATAGTACTGTCGAGTTTTCAAACATACACGCCAGTTAGCTTGCGAATTGTGGATAATTTTTGTGGTTTAACAACAAAGGAAAAACTCGAATATACAGTAGTTATTGAATACTTGTTTTTGAAAAAGAAAACGATAAAAAATGAAACTAAGAAACAGGATTCAATGAAGTTTATGGGGATTTTGCGCTTTGAAGATTCGCGACATGGTAAACCGGAGATTGGAAGTGCGCGAAACTTAATTTAAACGCAACCGTCCGAGCATTTCTGCCTAAGAATGCTCGGATCGTACAAATGAGGTCACTACATCAGAAAAGATTCGCGAGTCGATAAAGAATGACTGAAGATTGAAAGTGCATAAGATTTCAGTAGCCGTGGGCATCTCAATTCACCGGGCGAATAAGATGTTAACAACTAATTAGAACGTAAGGAAGCTTCGCGCAAGATGTATTCCCTGAATGCTCTAAATTGACCATAAACATGCACCTACGTCAATTTCAAAAGAATATCTGGCAATGCTAGAAGCCAGAGCACAATCGAGTGCCCAATCGACGCCAAAGAAGACCAAAGCCACTTTATGGGCCAAGAAGTTCGTGATCATAGTTATTTTGGATATATGTGGTATAATACCTTAAAAAGAGCAAGACGATTAACCGCAAGTATTTTGCCGATTTATTGAATGGTTTCAACAATGCTTGCAACAAATGCAACAAGAAAACGTTCGCATTTAGCAAAAAAAATCCTTTTTCATCAAGACAATGTACACGAATGTACACTTGTGAAGTAGTCTTAGCAAAATTTTGTGAGTTAAGACATGAATTGCTTCCGTACTCATCATATTCGCCAGATTTAGCCCTCGGTGATTACTTTCTATTTCCGACTATGGAAAAATGGCTCGGTGAAAAAAAGTTTGGCTCAAACCATAAAATGATTGCAGAAACAAACGCTTATATTGCAGGGTGGGAGAAATTGTATTTTTTTGGATGGAATACAAAGGATAGAAGAACGTATCTACCTCAAAGTGTAGGTTGAAAAGTAAAGTGAATTTTATGCATAAAAATGTTAATAGAACAAGTAATTATTGAAATACCCTCACATGAGTTATATACATTATCTATATATAAAATAAAAGAAAATCAAAAGGAAAGCAGCCAATGGCGATCTCACTAAGTTACCTCGAAAAATGTGAAACACATTTACTACTAAGGCAGTTTTTATTTTCTGCTTAAACATCTTTCAAATTTTAATATCTTTTACTTTTTACGGGACAAGTATGATATCTTTTGGTTGGTATTTACTTGTCTCATGTTAGAAATTATACAAATCAGAAGCTTGCGAAACGAATTGATATTACAAACTTATCTGAAATATTAATGCTTTATTTGCATATGCGGCATTTCGTGTAATCACTACACACATCATCGATACACTATATTTATATAACACTATACTTAAGCGCTAGTCAATACAAAATCATTGATAAATAATACAAAATGTACTAACAAGTTCAAGTTTCGGTAAATTTAGCAACATACTGTTTAGTGCAGAAGTATCTTTGAGAAATTAAAAGAATTTTGCTATTATATTTGTTAAAGCCTAATAAGATTTACCGACTTGGGGCTTCCAAGTCTCAAGAAGAAAGGAATATCTTGCTTCGAGAAGAATATGTATACAAACACGTTAACGTGTTCTCCTATGAACGAAGTAATCGGCATGGTGTCAACTATAAGTTTTTCGTGGCGATTTAACATCCAAAAACGTCATATTACCTAACAAAAATATCGCTAAGATATGCTATTTTGGTTTGGCAAAGAGAATGTACAAAAAAACATGATGATTATAAAAAGAAAGGTTGTGTAAGATTCTCTTCTCTTGTAAGCGTTACGTTCTGGATTAATCAAAATCCTATTTTCGTGTCGTATAGGATCTACATCCAATAAAGTGGACGCCAATTGAATCAATGTGAGATGATGTGTTTTTCCATGCAGTCGGGCGTGTGGTCTTTCGGTGTACTGGCACGGGAATTCCTTTCTTTGGCTCGTACTCTTTATCCAGACAGAACAGCTGATGAAGGGATTTTTCAGAAACTAGTCGAAAGGTATGAGATAGATCAACCAACATATGCAACCAAAGAAATGTAAGTTGGTCCTTCCTTGATTGTTACAACAGTCGATTGTAATAACAAAGTCTATTTAAAAAAAAATCAATACATTCCTTTGTAATTTACGACAAATTATTATTGAGACCGGCATTTAGATCATTCCTGTCGGATGTATTTGGTAATAATAATACTAAATAATGAGATAGGCAAAATTACAGCATACTTCAAAAGCTATTTTTTTCAAAAACTCTGATCATTCACGATAAAAGAAATTTTTTAGATACATGTTGATGTCGAACTGCTGGGAGTCAGAGCCATTGAATAGACCAACATTCCAAGTATTGAGCCACAAGACCGGAAGTATGTTGGAAGAATCTAAGTCATTTCTTCGACAATTTAAATTAACCGGTGAAACTTTGGAGATATGGTGATGAAAATGACTACTAACCTTAATTTAGATTTTTTCCAGTTCATAAACCTTACGTTCATGTGCTTCTAGAGAATTCAGCTGCTTCAGTATTATATGCTCTAAGATACTTTTAATTTTTTGACTTTAAATATTTTTGGAACAATTTTAAACTGGCTGGTATCAATGGAGATGAATGAAGTCACAAATAAAATCAGCGTTGTTTAAAACCATTGCTTATTTGTGTTGGCAATTGTTTTAATTCTATTGTATGTTTGATAATTTTTCATATTCAGGTGGCGCAGGGGAACGGGAAATTTTAAACGTTACGGTTGTCAGCACTGTAGAGCCGGCAGTTGTTCGTAACATCGCACAATTGTTGTGAACGCATTGCCATTTAGTATTCATGGATCGTTGGACTGGTGCGGAACGTGCAGTAGTTGTGAGAGCGTTTTATAAAAATGGTGATAGTGCGACTGCCGCGCAGAGAATATTTCGACAGCATTACCAGCTTCGACGTCATGGACGTGTCCCATCTGCGCATGCGATTACAACGTGGGTGCGTAATTCTGAAGAAACAGGATCTTTCTTGAAAAAGAAAGCTGCAGGTGAACATTGAGGCTGTTAGAGCTGCAATCGAGAGAAGTCCTCGCCGCTCCGTTCGACAGCATCCATCTACGCTAGGGATTAAGCGACGAAGCTTACAAAGAATACTGCACGAATTACATTTCCATCCCTATAAGTTGCAGATTGTGCAACGATTACATGAACGAGACCCAGCGTCGCGTATGGAGTTTAGTAGGCAGATATTGGCTAAAATTAACCAGGATGCGAATTTCGTTGGTAACATATGGATACCAGATGAAGCCCATTTCCACCTGAACGGTTTCGTAAACAAACAGAATTTTAGTTATTGGGCCCAGGACAAACAATCCTTGTGAGTTTCACCAGCGACCACTACATAGCGACAAGGTCACAATATGGTGTGCCCTATCATGTCATGGTGTTATCGGCCCTTATTTTTGCCACGTGAAGACGCAGCGACAGTAACAGTAACATCCGCTCGATATGTTGAAATGCTTCAAACATTCTTTACACCGAGACTGTACGAGCTTAATCTTAACATGGAAAACGTGTGGTTTCAGCAGGACGGAGCCACGTCACACACTGCTCGACATTCGACGGCAGCAGTTCGTCAATTGTTTAGAAGACGTATTATTTCACGTAACGGTGACATTGAATGGCCTGCGAGATCCCCTGACCTTAGTGTGTGCGACTTCTTCCTGTGGGGGTATCTTAAAGGCAAGGTGTACCGTACACGACCTGCAACAATCCATGAACTGAAAGAGAACATTCGACAAGAAATCACTGCCATTCCCCAAGATTTTCTACAGCGCGCATTCCAGAGTTTTCATAACAGGCTGTTAGACTGTGAATGCCGAATGGGAGGACATCTTTCCGATGTCATCTTTAAAAAGTAAAGAGACACTTTTGAACATTTTGATTGTAAAAACATAAATGGC
The DNA here is from genome assembly GCA_020654165.1 of Oryctes rhinoceros. Classification (NCBI taxonomy): domain Eukaryota; kingdom Metazoa; phylum Arthropoda; class Insecta; order Coleoptera; family Scarabaeidae; genus Oryctes; species Oryctes rhinoceros. Next base: position 8,656 of record JAIOKQ010000977.1, read on the forward strand.
ATGCTGCATACATGCACTTTCGTTAATAGATTACTAGTTTTATGAATTTATTCGTGGAAATTACGTTATTTCAAAATTTCCTGTTCCCCTGCGCCACCCTGTGCTTATCGAAATAGATGCCAAAACTAATGTTTTTGGCTGTAGAACGATACAGATATATAGCTGACGTTGAGATTCTATACTTCCCGATGTCGTTCTTGACCATACATAACACTACAACGTTGAATGTCACTGAGAATTTTGTAGAAAACTGACCGTTATGTACGACTAAAACTTACACTGAGACTTGCTGTAGAAAGGTATTGCATTAATTAATGAAAAGCGAGTGAAATGATAAAGCAGTTAATGTGTGTCTTTCCTACAATTTTCCTTGTAGATGGACAATGTAAAAATATACACACACAAACGTTAGAATACCATGCTCTTTGAACAATTCAGGACAATTAGTCTCCACCCAGCTGGAGATTTGTCTACTTCGAACTAGGAAAAAATATCTAACAAATGTGCCTCAATCTAGCAAATACGACCGAAGATCGATGTTTTTTAATTCAATCACGCTTTAGATGCAAATCGCTATACTGCCGATATCCGATATAAACACGGCAATAATCACTTTAGAACTGTCGCATTTTCATATCCCCCATGTACGTGATATAAAATTTTAGTACTGGTGAAAGCTGTTTCCCTCTCGAAATATGCAAAGTTCGTCATTTTACCGGGGCAACTCGTTTCCACTTCCTCTACGGCAGTGTCGATCCTACGACAGAATCTGCTATATGGACGCCCGGGGGAAAAACTGACAGTTACGAGCGGTAAAACGTGCTCGAAGGAAATTAAAACGGTTTCGTAGTTCCACGTAATCTTGTTAACGTCTTTTCGTACATACAGTCAATCACAAAAATTTGCATGCATCTTTCCAATTTTTTTTTTATTATCATACATGTATTTTTTTTAATTATTTTTGCTAATCTTATAGGTCTTACTTCACTAAACGCCTGAAGTCTTTCGGCAACAAAAGCTGGCGCTTTCAAAATCTGAAAATGTATTTACGTTTTCCAGATAATGATGTTTCGCTTGATTCACGATGCCCCTACGTGTTTTGTATTCGAATCTTTCGAGATAATTCAGAAACGTGGTAGCGACTTTTGAAATGTTTATGATGTCGACGTTTTATGCTGAGTTATGCTGCTTCGCGCTGGTAACTACCCATTTTTAAAAAATCTAATAACGGCAACCTTTTGTGCTAAAGTGTGCCGTAGAAATGTTGTTTCGCGATCATTCCGTTTTCGGGTATTCGCGACCGAAGTTTCCATGGGCTTTCGCTTTGTATGACCGGAAGTTAGCATGTTGAGCAGTTAATGGTAGCGGATATTTACAGTAAATACAAAGTTACGGAACAGAAGTGAATGTGCTTCAATCTGTGTGTAAAGCATAAAATTAAACGACGTAATTTTGAAAGGCGATAAACCTGGAAAGTTAGAAGAAACTAAAGCGGTTTTTATTAAAAAGTGCATCAATTTGTGCATCCCATCGAAGAAGATGGAGACCGAAGATTATTATTTCATCTTACCATCAGGAAGAAATGTACTAAAGAATTATACTTTTGGAATATATAATTGTGTATATACATATGTGTATATACAGGGTTACCTGTAAATAGCACTTAAGCTACCGAAATCTGAAGACTACCTATCAATGTGTTACTGAAAATTTAAAAAGAAATTTATTTGTAACATATACATTTTGTTCAAATTTTAGGGCCCAAAATGCAGGTAAAGCCGGTCCATATCTTTGTTTCTCCTATATTATACAAATACCGCTGATGAATCAAAGTTAACCCAGATGCAAATAAAAATCGATAAAGCATTGTAGATGCTATGAATAGTGAATAGTCTATTGAAATGCATTAGTCTGTCGTACAGCTGATGTCGAAGTGTTTGTGTGTTTACATTGAATATGCCGATAACCATATGATTTGCGTTCTTAATGTTTAAAGTTAATGCATCCGAAATGTCGGGTTTTGAGTTATTTGTAGTTATACATTCTTTTTCTTTTTATGAAATTTGTGGTGGTCCTAACAAGGACCGATCTAGGCGAAACAGGACAAAATAATTTATTAATGTAAAAAATGTTCGAAATGTCCACCGTGAGCTCTAATACAGGCATCAATTCGGCGACGAAAGTTATTATGCACACGAGTAAAATTTACCATGTCTTCGCGAATGCGTTGAGCTGCAACATAAATGCGATTTCGCAGATCTTCGACATTTTCAATATCAGGGCGACGATCATATACCAAGCTTTTCATGTATCCCCACAGAAAAAAGTCTAATGGATTTAGATCGGGACTACGAGGTGGCCATGGAGTACGACTTCCACGTCCAATCCATTGTGGAAATCTTTGGTTCAAAAATGCTTGAATTACTCGACTACTATGCGCGGGTGCTCCGTCATGCATAAACCACAATTGTTGCCGTATCGCTAGTGGTATCTCATCCAAATACTCAGGTAATTCATCTCGGAGGAACTGTAAATAGGATTCTGTATTTAATCGTTGTGGGAGCACATGTGGTCCAAGTAGGTAATCGCCTACTAAACCCGCCCAAACATTGACAGATATCCTAACTTGCGAGGCGCCTTGGTGTATCTCGTGTGGGTTTTCGTCTGCCCAGTGGTGAATATTATGGTAATTCAAAATACCATCTCTTGTAAACGTGGATTCGTCGGTAAAGAGAATTACTGACGCAAGACGTGGTTGACGAACTTCGGTGCGTTGAAACCACTCGCAGAAGGCAAGACGGCGAGGATAATCTAATTCCGTTAATCTTTGCACGCGCTGGATGTGATACGGATGAAGTAAATTATTTTTCAAAATTCGATGCACCGTCGTTTGGGACACATTTACTTGCTGGGCTAAAGTTGTAGTACTTATGCCTGGTTCCGCCTCAACGATGTTTAAAATATGCTCTTCTGCTTGCTGAACTCTACGTGATATATGACGGCCACGACCTTCGAAACGTGGAATTACTGATCCTGTTTCTCGAAGTCGATACACGGTTCTCACAATTGTCTCGGATGATGGATGCCGCCGATTGGGAAACCGTTCCGCGTACAAATTTTCTGCCGCAAGACTATTTTGTCCTGTTTCGCCATAAATCAAAATCATATCGGTGTATTCGATATTCGTATAGGATGCCATTGCAATTGCGTGTAATGACGGTGAATGCTATGTGCATACTAAATGGATATCCGAACGCTGCTTCAGCGACTGCCGGTGATTCCCATATGTTAACTAAGACAGAGTCGGACTCGAATAAAGAAAAATCATTTTCTCGTTACTACGTGCACATAGAACCATAATATTTTGTATTTAGGCATTACTCATGCGTTTCTTTCACCTAATTTTTTTTTTCGTACTATATCCGAATAAGTCTGTATAACTTTTGTCTGTCACACATCTTTCAACCTCAGTTACTTCACCTACATATCTCTCTGGTGATCGAGAGCCCCAGATGCAAAATTTTTCTGGCCTATTATCTTTGGAGCGTGACTTGTAGAAGGGTAATACAAGTCCAGCCAATGACGCTATTGGCGAAAGCAGACATTAACTAGTTTTGTATTCTATTTTTAAGGTACTCTTTCGATCTGTTAAGTTTCATCGAAATCGAAGGGGGACACCCGCCGGGGTTCTCTTGTTAGTTGATTGGATTTGTATCAGTGATGTAAGGAATGCGTTCATTTGCTTTATGCGCAAGATATCAGCGAACGATTCAAAAAAACGAAGAATTGCTTCGAAGTTCAAGTCTAAGTGTATGTTTTCCTTATATTCCTTTTCTTACCAATATAGCCACCGGATAAATTTGATTACGAGCCACCATTAACGCAAATAATGATTAATTTTATCATAGTCTAAACAGGTGACAATCTTAGAATTTTCCAAGTAATAACTATAAACAAGGAAATAGCTTGGAATATGAATGTGCAAGCAAAGATAAGCTATGGCGTTAAAATATCAGGTTATACGTTCAATTCACGCGATCAATCCATACAACGATAACACAAACACGAAAGATATACTTTGCAGATACAGCAGGTATAGGTTTGAAAGTAAGGTTTACTTTAACAATATCATGCAATAAACCAGTCTAAAACAAACGCCCACGCTCAATGCGATAAGAAAAGTGGTAATAGATATACGGGTGTCGAAAGTTTCTAGCTTGGTTTTCAGGATTTATGTTTTAAATCAAAGCATACAAAGCTGGGAGTAGATTTGTTGGGGGAATAATTGATGACCCTTTTCTAATAATTGGCTATTATCTGAAAGCTAATAGATTTATAGATTTTAATGGATGGATACCAAGCGGTATATAAACCCACTGAATTACTAAATTAAAGTCAGGGAGCTCTGAGTCACGCTCATGCTCGAACCGCGTTTTGTTTGTGCACGCATAAATTATGGACTTTCTAAATTAAACAGGAGCGCGATACTGTTCTGTGTACGTTAGGTATCTAACATAAAACGTTTGGCTTGTACAATCTTACTGTTTAATAATTCACAATTTCAATATACTCGGCCGGCGATACACTTTGATATTTGAAGGTAAACGTTTGATCGCTTCCATTATGCATATGTTCCAGTCACTGGTACATACGTTTGTCATCGATGTCTATAATCTATTTGTTTCACTGGCGTTTTGGTGCAATTATCGGCGACTTTTTAATCTCTGATGTGTATACTTATTCGCGATATGATGATCCCATCATTTCTGCTCTAGAAACCAACTTGTAGAAGGATGTATAACAGATCAAGACAGAGATATTCAAAGGGACTTGAGGAAGAGGAAGGAATCGCCACATGGAAGAAAAGAACAAGTTACAGGGAAGTGCGGGAGAACATAAGCAAGAAGACGTAAACGAGGATAGCAATTAATCTACTTTGTTCAAGTGAATATATTCGTTAAGCAGCACCAGTAATATACAAAGGAACATATTCAGAAAAAGACCGGAAAGGAAGTAGAGAACGAATAAATCTCAACGTTGCAGATACAGATGAGCATATCTTGTTCCAGATATGCAATGTCGAGCTTTGTTGCAGAGTAATGGAAGACCATGCTAGACGTAAAGGTTTAGGTATGTTTATACCTAGGTACGGTAAGGTGTTCGAGCTTTTAGGAATTTTAGAATTGTACTACTTGTGCAATTAATTGGTACAGGGTAATTTTCAGGTATACAAGGTGATTGATAAGTATCGAACCTACATGCTATTTTAAATAGAACACCCTATATTTTAACATAATTTAGAAAAATTTAGTTTCCATTTATTTTGTCAACCACCTAAATGCTGGTAGTTAGTATTTTTATCTATTTCGCTCATTCCTTTATTTATTCCTGTTACTAAAACGCCTTTGAAGTATACATTAGGTGTTCAGAATTGAACATTAAACTTTGCAACAGAAACGCATGAACGTCTTTTATGGAAGTTTTAATGATGTTATTATATATGGAACTCTTAAAATAGGCAGTTATAGCATTAATTCAAAATATTTGTATCTACGAATTTCCTAATGGTATACTTTCTATCGGCTTTATTCGGTTAGGCTCCCTGAAGTTAACTGTTTTTGAGATATTTATAATAATGTTAAAATTTTAGCACCTTATTGAAATTAAATATTAGAGAATCGTATGAAGAGTAAGGTATTCAATTTTTTACATTGTTCTCGATGATACGTAGAAAAATAAAATCTGTGTAAAATAAGTGTATGTAATTAGATGATTAAAAGAAACTTACCGTCTTAAGCGTTTTCCGTGACTTGGAAATCAGGAGAAGCGCGATGAAATATTGTTAACATAAGGTGCGTCACCAAAGCTATTTCTCGCAAACGCGTGCACCGTGAAGAAAATATTTGCTTCTATAAAGAAAACGATCGCTCTAGATCTAGTGATGTGACGTTTGCATACATTAAAATAATCTTTGAAATAACTTAACGCATCTCTAGATGTACCTTTACAAATTTGTCTCCGTGTGGCATTTTGTAATTTTTCTATTGCTTGCACTATTCCGAAGTAATTGTCGTGAATAGCTTGTAAATCATGTTTAACGTGATTTACAAACTAAATATTTGCTGACTTTCTTCGATAGCGGCACATTCTTTCGGATTCAATAATAAAACCTCCATTTTTACATCCTCAAAATATTCATGATTGTAAAATGCCTCTTTTAACTATGATTCTGGTGTGATTCTGATTGGTTGTGGTGGTTAGGGAGGTATTGGGACACAATTGCTGAAATTTGCGAATACGTTTTGGAGGATTTCGGGAATACTGCTTTTTTATCCGATGTTAATGCATCTACCTCCGGGTAACATTTACGGATCTGTTCTGTTACAAGATGTAGGGCATGGATTTTACATGTAATATGTAAAAGGTTGCTACACTGTTACTTAAGAGACCGACCTACAGAAAGCATGGTTGTGGCACCATCTGTCACAAACATTAAGATTTGATCTGTGTAAATTTCGAATTTTTCGAATGTACCTCACACCACTTTTGAAATTACCTGCGCGATACATTCTTATATTTGTCTGGTAGCTAATAAAATTGAAGATAACGATCGATTTGGTTCCATTCTGCGGACCATAACATTAAGTACAGATCTTCTTTTGTTATCAGTTGTTTCATCGACACACAAGCACACTTTCTTATTTTTCAGTTCAGCCTTAATTTTATTTTCTAAATGTACATGAACAGATTTTAAACAATTTCGTAAATGGGTGCAGCTCAGTAACTTTACATTGACGTATTTTTAAAAATATGAAATAAACGAATCGTTGGGAAACGGCAAGTTACACACAACCATCACTGTACACAAATGAAATAAGAAATTTTCGTGTTTTCTATCGATCTTTAGGTCTTACGCTATGCACGTCGCAATTTTGATTGTGTTGAATGGTTTATAAATATATTGCACACTATTTACCCCTTTGTAAGGTGAACTGGGATAAGTCTCAATAGACCCATTCACTAATTTTGATGATAGCGGTTTTGTTACTGTATGCCCCTTCGCTGTTGCTACTACACGTGCACATACGGTGGCCGTGAACAACATACTGAATAACCTTTCGTATGTGGGATGCGGAATGCGGAAGCCCAGTCGTTACTCACGCCTGTGATTCCATTCCGAATTTGTCCTCTTTAATTATTAATCAAACCCGAATATGAATTTATGTAGAATTTGTTTCCCAATCCAATGGTGTATTTGAAGATACCAGAATCCATTAGAAAAAAGGAGTTTTTCAATTTGAAAGCATTTATATTTGCTAACAGTTAATCAACAGTCTGTATAAAATTTAATAGCATAAGTTAACGGATGGAGTTTCTTCAATGGTTAAAAGAAATTATTTGAGGTTCGACAAATGCAGATTATTACAAAATATACAAAGTATAACTAACAAAGATTAGAGTGACTCTTGCTAACACCTTCGATGTTGCGTTGGTACTGAATCTATCAGTGATAAGTCAATACCAAATCTAACATTATTTTTGTTGTGTCTTATATGAATCAAGAATGCTTACTTTAAGCATTCTTATCTTTTGCAAGACGTTCCTATTGTTGCAGAAATAATGGAAGGCGCATATCATCAATGCAAAATAAAAGCAGTTACTATTTATCAGCGGATATAACTCATATATAAGATCTTTCATTTCCGTTGTATAAAAGTAAATATTTCAATTATTTTTATGTTCTCAAAATATTTAATCGCAAGAAGGCCGGTCAAATGCTAACATTTCAAAAAAACCATTAACTAGCGGTAAAGTGCCTGGAAACAATTTTCATGGAATGTAAATGGCCGGTATAACGTATAAAAATAAGTTGTTATCACTTCCGGTTCAATCAAGCGTTGCGTAGACGAAAATATTTTGCATTAATAGGTTCGGTGCTAAAACTACCTATTTTAAAATTTCAGAGTTCTGTTTATAATAACACCATTAAAACTTCTAACTAGTTTCTGTATAATGATTGGATATGCAACACTGAAAGTAAAAAAGATATTTACGGTGAAACGTGGCTTTCGCATCTGGATATTGCGTCCAACTAGTCTCGAGTGTTGACTATCCAATGGCAGATAGGTGGATATTAATTATTTCAATGAGAATGACAAAGATTAAGTTTATTTATAGTGTCTTTCAATTGTGTAACAAAGTAATAATAACGCGTTTTATTTTTTAAAATAAAATTATTATTAATTTAATAAACATATTAAATATTTTTATTAATAAAAACAAACTAGCGTTTAACTATAAATATCTTTATTAGACCAAAATTTTAAATATACTATTTCTATACTGTCATTACAGAAAAAAATACGAGGTGTTTGTAAAGACGAAACGTGATTAAACAATGCCGATATCTTTTATTGTTAATTTTTGGAACTTGAACAACATTGCTTGATTAACACTTCTCATTATTTAGTGTCTAGACAAAATCTGTCATTATATTTTATAAAGCAGACTGTATTACCGGCACGCCAAACGTAGTGGCGCTAAGATTTAAAATTCAAATAATACTCAACAGTGTTATTCATAAAAATTACGTTTTTAGCGTTTTAGTTCAAGACTGAACACCTGTATGTTTGTTTATGGAAGTTGTTTAATACTACGTTAAGAGAGAGGTAAGCATGCAATTTACTCTACTTAAAAATTTACCCTAAAATGTATTTGCATTTTGCATTAAAAAAATATCTACACTTAGACGATCGAGGATAAAGTTATAATTATCTCAAAATCCATGAGAAATAGACATACCAGGTGTACAAGCATGAAACGCGGATTTCAGGCAACAGATGGCGCACCGATACAGCTTGTGCTATAAAGATTTGACACTACGCCATTTTGTTGTTAAGCTTATGGTGAACATGCTCCATCGCAAGATATGTGTGAACGATGGTTTCGGCGTTTCAAAAATGACGAGCTCGATGTTGTGGATAAGAAACGCGGAAAATCTTTAAAAAAAATACGAAGATGTGGAATTGTAAGCATTGTTGGACGGAGATGATTCGCAAACACTAAAACTAGTCACCGAGCAATTCGGCGTTAATTCAGAAGACCGATAGATAAATACCATCTGAGTTGAACGGCAGGAAAATGGAAAAGTGCAAAGGCACATTGACATTTTACTCGCTCGGTACAAAAGGAAAACACATCGACCACAAGACCGAATCGCTTTGGCAGAAAGACGATGCTCTGTGTTCATTGGGATCAGAGAGACGTGGTTGATTATGAGTTGCTAAAACCTGGAAAAACGGTTGATACTAAGCGTTACTAAAAAAAAAAAATGTTCTGGCTTTGAACCGTGTCATGTCGCTTGGTTAAAATAAAAGCTCGACGTTTGGCCAACAATCGTATGGGGCTTCTTCAGGAGAGTGATAGGCAACAGTTAACACGATAACTCAACGTGTAAACCACGCCAGAGGCGAAACTAACTGAGCGCGGAAGCAGTTGATCACGGTAACTCAGCATGTGAACCATGCCAGAGGCGAAAACTGGTGTGACTCTCGCTGTGAAAGCCTACGTTTTTATTTTAAAGTCAATTTTCTTCATGACAATGCTCCATCACATATAGCAAAACCGGTTCGTGACGCGTTGGAAACACTTAGCTGGGGAGTTCTACTCCATGCGGCTTATTCACCAGACTTGGTTCCACTTGTTTGCATCAATGAGTAACGCACTTGCTGAGCAGTGCTTTGGTTCGTACGAAGACGTGAAAAAATTACTTGAATGGTTCGTACCAAAAGGGCAAGATTTTTGCTGGCGTGATACTCGTAACTTGCTCGAAATGGAAAAATGTATAACAAGCGATGGAGCATACTTTGAACTAAGCGTTTTTTTTTATTATTCTTTCGAATTTATTTTTTTTTAGAAAAAATCCGCAATTCATGCGTGTACACCTGCTATAAAACCCGGATTTAATTGATCTATTTTTAAATGGAGCAATAATGCAGAAGGAAAATAGCAAAACAAGTACCTGGTTCATTATTTATCGATCACAAAGTTGGGACAACCTGTACATTTGAAATGAGAAGCTTATCTTCTCTATTAAAACTAAACGTGTTTCGCATTTAGACCGTGCAACTCGACATTTGAACCTTGCTAAAAGCGAAAATCACCTGCTGGGTTGCAAAAGGAGCAGCACGCTTTTATGCCGACGGTCAGCTGTCGCTGATTAGTTAGATATCGGGGTCACTGCTAGTTAAGGATTGGTCGTTACAGATGTTGCTATGTTTGTGAGGGATAATCTCTATTGACCTTCCTAGGATATAAACTAATAAAGTCATGGTGAACGATATCTGGTTAGTTTCGACATCTGAAGAAACGTCGAGTTTATGATTAATTATGACACGCTCCAAACTCGGAACACCTTCAGTTTCGACTGACACCAACTGTGGGAACCTAGGTTATTATTTTGGAATAAAACAAATTCCAATATTTATCCTATCCTATATATTACTAAAAAATTAAAGAACATTTTTCGTCGATTTTTCTCAAGGTTTACTCTTGTCGATGCGGATACTTGAATTACACAATGCAGTAATACTTAATGTCATACATAACGACGAAAGTTCTAACCATATCTTGAATACTCATCCCGCAACATTAACAAATAACCACTTTATACGTTACAAAGTTTTCCAACTCAACTACTGTGCTTGGCTCTCCGAGAAAATACAAAAGCTTTATACTTATCTTCGTTTGCAAAAGTTCTCATCTTCTAGAAATATCGGTAAAACGGATTATCGACGTTGAAAGGAACGTGAACCTGGGTGAAACCGAGTTATCAAAACTTCTGAAGGATATGCCGACTGAAGAATCGAAATGAAAAAATGTTTCGTTTAAGAGACCTGACGTCGTCTCGAAAACAATAAGCTACACGAGCGAAGTAAGCTGAAGAGGAGAAGGAGGTGAAAAAAGGCAAAACGAATTCGTCAAGATACTTCAAAAACATTTTATCGGTACGTCGCGTCGGGTAGATATACATACGTAGTAGCGGGCAAACGTTTGCAATTCAGACTTACCGATTTAAATAAAATTTGTTACGTATACATACACATGCCAAATGGTACAATGACGGGAGAACTCTAGATGTTGTTTCGATGAAAGAGCTTTTCTTGGAAGACAGTTGTAACATACTATAGATCTTCTTAGAAGTACCATAGGGTTGTATAGCACTGTCCCGTTAATTCGGATCTTTAGTGACCAGAATTTTTTACTAAATGAAATTTGATTAAATGTGTGAATAAAAATCCGAATATTCAATAACTTGATTATTAGAATTTTCAAAATTTAAGCTCTATTTCTTTTAATTGGATTTCTATTTATCTTTATTGCATCTATCTGTGCGACTCATTGATGAATAGCGACAGTCGTAGAGATACCATTTACCAGTATATACAGTGTGGGATTAAAATATGGAATATTAAACAAAAGCGTACTCAACCGGTTTTTATGAAAACGCTGACACACGTCGATTTTATTTTTTAGAAATACGTGCGATTCACCTTCCGACTTTCATTTGTTTTTTTAGTTATGACGTCATCCAATAACATTTTAAATGACAATATACATTTTTCGTAGCGGAATCCGATAATGCTTTTTCTATCCTTTATGATCACGCAAATAAATTAGAAGGTTGAAATTCTGACAAAAATCAAGCTGAACATTTAATGATATTATCGTATCTGTAACTTTGTAAGACATTATAAACGAAATCTTCAGCTTAGAATTTTATATAATAAAAATAAAACAAATTTCGCAAAATAACAAAATTAACACTATTAAATTAAATGTTCAAAATGCCACCCGTCGACTTCTTGGCAGTAAGATTTTTAAGTCTATTTACAAATTCATTTAAAACGTTATTAATAATATTTCGTTCTATTGCGCAAACGTTCCTTCTTGAATACACTGCTTCAATTCCTCTGGATTTTCAGATTTTGTTTCGAAAATTTTTGATTTGAGTAACGCCATAGAAAATAATCTAGGGGTGTCACGTCAGGGAATGAACAGGAAGCGTATGATGTGGCGGTGCGCCATCGTGTTGATACCAAAGAGTATCATTTGGGATATCAGGATCGTCTTTGTTTGGGTAAAGTATAGCCAGTGCTAGTATTAGATCATTTTTGAAAAACTCCAAGTATCTATCTCCGTTTAGATTTCCCTCAAAAAATTAAGGACGTTGAATTTTATTATGTACTATTCTTGCCCAGAGATTTACTTTTTGTGGATCTGGAGTGCGTTTCTGCCATCCAATGAGGATTTTCCCTACTCCAATATCTGCAGTTAAGTCCCATTTATACAAAAAGTTGCTTCAAAGAAAAAAACGATTTGGTGATGAAAACGTTCGTTACCATTGTGCAAATTCATAATTGTGTCGCAGAATTGTAAACGTCGCTAGGACAGTCATCATTAAGATCTTGAACTAGTTTGATCGTAAAGGGATGATATGTCTCCTTTTTCGACAACTTCAGTACTGTAAACTTACTGACATCATCATCTGCCGCTAACCTACAAGGCCATATCTTTTCCATCCAGCTATTAACTTTCGAGAAGAACAGTGAGGATTTCCTTCCAATTTTGAAAGAATGTCGGTTTTTTGTCTGCATTTATATCTGGACGACCGCCTTTTGGAATATTCTTTCTATTCTTTCTATCCTATCTATATTCTATTTCTATTCTATTCTATCTCCCGTTTCCTTAATTTTTTTTTTTGGATTTTGCTAACTATCGATTGCGTAATAGAGCGACCTGGGTATTTAGCATTAAACATATCACACACTTCTTGCTGGGCTCTTGTGAAGTTCCCACAATCAAGATACATTAACATTTCTATACATTATGTTATTGTTAAATTAGCCACGATCATTCACTACAATAAACTACAATAATTATGTCAAGAGTGTTAAGGATTGATAGAATGCTTTTATGAAACAGGAAGCTAGATTTAAAATTTTTACCAAAGTATATCTTGATTATTCAGTACGCTACAAAGGTTGTAAAATACAAAGGAAAGATACATCAACAAGCAATTTATTTTCCGTTCATGGTCGGAATTATTTGTTATCTTGGATAATATTGACATTTAATCTAATTTTATGTTGTAGAATTTTCATAATGATAATTTTAAATCATCTGTTAAATTACGATAGTATCAACATTAAATGTTCAGCTTGATTTTTCTCAGAATTTTTGTTATGCAATCTTATGATTTATTTGCATGATCATAAAAGGTAAAAAAAGCACTACCGAATTCCACTACGAACAATGTATATTGTCATTTAAAATTTTTTGGATAACGTCATAATTAAAAAACAAATGAAAATCGGAAGGTGAATCGTAGATATTAATGGGTATTTCTAAAAAAATAAAATCAACATGTTTCAGCGTTTTCATAAAAACCGGCTGAGTACGCGTTTTCTTTAATATTCCATACTTTATTCCCACACTGTGTACCTCCTTCATTTTATCTATCAAAAAAAATAATAATAAAGGTGACTTGCATAGCACACAGTAAATCCAAATAATTTTAATAACCTTGTCTACTATGGATTTGATTATAGGAACATAATTAGCATGTATACATATGTTCTAAACTGAATTTATTTGATTATATTTTTTGATATACATCTCATGGTAAGACTGTGCCAACTTGTAGCCAAAGTATATATTTATCGCGAAGAATTGTTTATTTGAAAAAGCAATATATATTATCGCCCGTAATTTTCCAAATTTTCCATGCCACACGTTAATCCAAATAATATTTATCCGTTTGCTGATAATTAACTAGAAATGATGATGATACAACAAAAGATTGACATACGCGTTCGGGAATCCGTCTTTATGTTTGAGACCGACAAAGGATTAGATTATGAAGATGTGTTTCGTCCGCGTGCTACTGAGATTGCGGATAAAAGGGAGCCAACTTCATACTCAGATTTGGAAAACGTTGAGGAAGAATGTGAAGAAACGTTTCGACTGCAAGACGGTAATATAGATCGGGATTGTAAGAAGAAAGCCGTTAAATTTGAGAGATCAGGCAAGCAAATAGGAGGAAACGATCGCTAGTTCTGTGTGGAATTCAAATTTAAAAAAGTACGAACTCTTCGGCAATTATATAGGTGCGGTAGCTATTTAAAACGAAGAGGAACACACGAGGAAATTGGTAATACGCGTCGGACAAATTTGCACAATAGGTATTCGTTATTGAGCATTAGCATCAATGTTAATGTTATTTATATAATTTTAAGACTTCAGAACTGGATATTTCAGTTTAAACGAGAAAATTAGATAATGTTTTGGGAGATAACCAAATTTGCGGGAAAATCGTGGCTAAAGGTTTGATATAGCAAAGTCGTACATTGAAATATGGGGAATTATAACGCAGATAAGAACAAGTTTAATTTGGAACCGCATGCTGGTTACGCTGTAACCTAAACAAGTGAATATGCTGCACAACCTGTAATATCTACAATAAATAATTATACTGTACTACCTATAATGTGAGCTGCAGGGAAACCTTTGCAAAGAGTATCGAAGAAGACTGAAAATACATTTGACCCACGAATTCGCGAAAACTTACTCCAGGTTGGTATTACTATTTCTCACGTTTTCAAACCATAATATTTGTTCGTTAGATGTTAAGATTAAGACTTCCATGTCAAGTAAATTAACATCTGAAATATTAACCAACTAGAGAAATGGTTGATGGATGTGTTTTTGCACCGAGTAACAAGTGAGTCGACTCTTAGAGCGGACACTATCCCGCCGGATTACAGGAGCACGTATACTGAGAAAAAGGAATTGGTTCATCCAACAATCTGTGAAGTGTTGCATATTGGCGTGTTCGTTCAACACTTTAGTGAGTACTTCCAATTTAACAGAACACATTAGCTTTGGTTCATCAACCACAAAATTTTCTTCAGATAACGCAAGTAGACTTCTATAAAGATATTATTTTTTACTTAAGATTAGATATTTAGATTTGCGCTATCGGCGTTTGCATTTATTTTTCTTCCCATTTTCACGAATAGTTATTTCCTTACGCGCTCCTGTTAATTCTTGATTCTACACTTGTTTGTTTTGCTTTTTATCGACATTCTAATTTGGACTGATTGAACATTCATTTTAGAGCTGATGTTCAGTCAATTATATGCTGTTGTTTTAAATCATGTGGAGTGTTGGAGTATATTTAATAAATAATGTTGAGTCAGTCAATTTTTGGTTGATTCAGTGATTTTTTCTCTCAGTATACTTGCCGACAAACTTGCTCATATTCTGACTATTCCCAAGAAAGCCACTGTTGGATGTACACGGATTTCGAATGGGAATCGTTCGTGAAACGTTTTCAAGTCAATTATCAGAGAAAGCGGTTACATAGACACTAAACTAGATCATTTCTAATCATCCAATATGCTCCTTCTCAATGTGACGAAGAGATAATAATAAATCTTAATATTAATAATAAATCTTAATATTAATAATAAATCTTTATTGCTGAACAGAATACTGCAGTAACAGGGCTAAATTTAAAAATGAATAGAGTAAATGCAGAGACATATAAAAAATAAAAATAACAATATAAAACAAAGAAAGAAAATTAAAGTATACATTGTATTCCTTAAATTATAAAGTAATCAAAGAAAGAAAAATAATAGGAAAACGGAAAAGGGATTAATGCTGAAAGAATGGATCGTTACACAGGAAGTTGATATTTCTGCACGTGTGCGATAACCATGCTTTATATAATAGATTAGAATGTGCTATAGTGGTTTCAAAAGTGTTAGTAGATCAATGGTTGTATCGGGGAATTACAAAGCAAATTTTGGAAAGTAAAGCCGGCCAATCGACAGCATTGTTCATCAGCCTCAACAAGAACTTGGCACTAGATGTCTCTCTCCGACGAGATAGCGAGTTAATACTGTGTCTACAGAGTAAGCTGTTATAATCAGTGCCGCGAGGAGGGTATGAACCATCGGATTTGAATGAAAGGTATTTCAGAAATATTTTCTGAACACGTTCAATTTCTAGCTGAAGATAATGATAATGAGGGTACCAAATCAACGATGCATATTCCAATTTTGAGCGGAAAAGGGAAAAATACATAGCCTTCAACGCATTATCATTGGAAAAATGTTTGCATGTTCTAAATAAAAAGCCAAGCGACATAGATGCTGAAGAACAGCTAGCATGTATATGTGGCGAAAATGGCATTTTGGGTCGAACAGTACACCAAGATCACTAAACAAGTTAACCCTTCCGATGGTATTATTTGCGACATAATAATTAAATGCTTGCGAGTTCGAAGAACGAGTGATTACAACACCATTCACTGATGATTGAAAGATTTTTCTGCAGATGTAAAGAGTCAGATGGAAGCACGACTTTATTAAAGATTTTTAAGTCGTCAGCATAAGCAAGAATGTTGCAATTCAGAGATAGTAAAAGGTCATTTAAGTAAATATTAAAAAGAAGCGGGCCTAGGTTAGAACCCTGAGGTACGCCATTTGCTGCAATGAAAGGTCGGGCAAATGAATCCGTTGTAATGAACGTAGCAGGAGCGGTTGCAGAGATAAGAACTAATTAGTGCTACAGCACTAAGACAAAGTCCAATGGAAGACAGTTTGGACAAAAGTATCGCATGATCTATCGTATCAAAGGCTTTACTAAAGTCAATACAAATTACGTCTGCTTGCTGGCGATTATCAACATATTCGCTAATGTACTACGTTAGTTCCACCATGCTGGTGAATAGATAAAAATGGCTTAACATTGTTATACAGCCTATCATAAAGCAACTGCTCAAAGATCTTAGCGCAGTTAGACAGAATGTTGATAGATCTGTAATTTCTTAAAAACAGGCGAGATTCGACTAATTTTCCAATAAATAGGGATTTTTTTTTGATTTGCCAAGTTAAAAATAATACATAAGAATAAGAATAAGAAAATTTGGCAAGGCATCATGTCCACACATCATCGAGGGTCTAAGTTTTTTTAAAGCACATAAAACTAAGAGATGTCACCTTTGTGATCAATCTGCGGCAAGCCCGCTTTTATAAAATATGCGCATTATTTTCCACATTTATTTGATGATTTTCATTACCGTGAGTTAGAATAACTGTAAATATACGCATTGCACATCCAGTGTTTTATCGTTGTATTACATCTCTTTCAGAGTATTTTACATTTGCCATCTTAACATTAATTGTGCAACCATATTTGATTTTTTTACGTTTTCCTGTTTTCATTTAAAACAAGCGAACAAGTGTATGTTCAAAGCAATTAGAAATCGGTACTTTTTGTCGAGTGTATTGTATATAATATCACAAATTCAACTATCAATGAAGTACGAAATAAAATAATAAGCTTCCATTTTAATCTGCGTAAATAATTCAATTTACTATCATAGTAATGCCGTTTATAAAAAGAGAAAAAATTAGTCGTTTATTGAATTCAACGTTTACATCACTGAAATCCATTCTATTAAGTTATAGGTAAATATACACACACATAGTTACCTTTAACTTTCTTTCTGGGCAGTTAGGAGAGATGGGGCAATAATGCGGATAAATAGTATTTTCCGGGAATCACTTGTGTGTATATTTTGCCGCTTCGCAAGCGTGCGAGGAGATAGTGATGATGACAGCAGGATCATCTCATCTGGATTAGTTTAATAGACATATAGAAAGCGTATTTAGAGATATATATTCATATTTCTTCATAATAATTGTAGTTGAAAAACGTCGAAACTTCTGGACTAGCTTTGACCGCCTAAACACGAGATTTCGCCGAAATAGAAAACGGCGCTTTACAACACTCGGCGGGTTCTACAAATCTGCCGAGTTTCAATCCGATCAGTGAGACTTATCGGTGGTTTAGAGTCTTATCTATTATCAATTCATAGAAACTCACTCACTCGATGAGAGATAAAATCAATCCAACGTAAATTGTCCTAAAATACGTTTTACGTATTTAGTATTTAGTATAATTGCAATTATCGCAAAAATCGCGGTAAATGGTTAATTTCGTCAATATAAACTATTTCGTTTCCGTTACAAACGTTTTACTAAATGAAACACTCATGTCATTAAATAACAGGATTTGTGCAGAGCTTTTACACCTTATATATGCAGAGGTCGCCATCGTATGTAAAACGTTTAATGTAAGTTTACTCATTGCAAACGCATCGCTTAAATTAGATCTGGATGAAAATGGGTTCGATGCAATGTAGAGGACGTCAATGTGCTGACACTTCGACGTAGCACTCCTTCCGCTTCTTTTATTGCAAAATCGATAGAATCAGATTTGATGGCTCGTTTGAACGCTGTGTCATATCGAATAGATTACGTGGGCCATACGTTTCATAGAACTTAAACCATCAGGACGCAAAGTTATAAATACATATTTGTCCAGATATTGCAGTTGTAAAAATGTTTTTAGAACTGTTTGACACCAAAATCGTGACAACGTATCTGATCGAAGTGTGCTCATCGCCGATTTTAATGAAACTGTCAATTTGTACATCCCATCGAGTGTTGCGAAATACGCTATAGAGCATATTTTGAGAATTTTAAGTGGTTAAACGATTTCTTTCGGCTGGTGAGCTAGTGAATATACACTACCGTCCATTAAAGTTTGACCAAATAATAAAAGTTTAAAATAACAGAAAATAAATTTATTACTCTAAAGGACAACAAGTCCTTTAGATCCAAATCTAATGCAAAATTAGATATTTTTCTCGTTAAAAAATCCACCCTTTGCATTGAATACTGCTTGAACAGCTTGCAGTATTTTTTTGGCCTAATTTTCTTAGTGTATGCCTGGAATATTCCATCCTTGTTGGAGGTTTTCCTCTGACGTAAGACCAACAATTCGGACTCTTCTATTGAGCTCATCCCACGCTAACTCCGTACGCTTTAGATAGATAATTTGTAAAATATTCACCTCCGTTTGCTCATTTAGAATCCATGAGCGTAATCGGCGTGTATGGTTATTGTTATGCATAAAACTGAAATTCTGGCCATAGCCCCGGGGGGACAGTGACAGGAGAAATGTTACAAACGTAGTCAATTAAGAAAAACTATCACATTCTACCCGGCCAATATTTTCTCTTCGTTCGAAATTAAACTGAACTTATATGTTGGTGCAACTGATTATTAGTCACGGAAAAATGCCATTTGGTTCTGTCAACACCGCTTATCCTATAACGCTTACCCATAAAACTCCATAACTACACTATCCAGTCACTAGCTGGTCAGAGTAATGAGCTTAGCGCGAATATATACATCTCCGAGAAGAGGTAGCGTTTGTTGCGCCGATTATGTCTTGGCTAATTGAGGAATTCCTTGAATTTATCCTGATGCCAGGAAAGTAGCTCCTGGCAGCTTACACTCTAAGACCTAAAGCTAGCTGTGTGTGTGGTCTGGCGTAATTCCAGGTTTTTTGAGTAACGAGTGGTCCCGACAGACATGATCTGGATAGAACTTTGGTCCAGCCATTCCACTTGCGAGGCGATTTTACCTCACGGTTCGTTCTGTTTCTGTCGCTGGTTACTAATCGCCAGTGCTTGGCGAGCTAAGCCCCAAGTGGTCGATGGTCGTCGAAATTGGGCGGCGTAAGATAATGTGAGATAGGTTTTACCGACCGTCACTCATTAAAAGTTGAGAAAGAAACTTCGCTAACAGCGGAGCGTAAGGGAATGAGGATCCAACCGGTCTCCTTCCGGTGAGTGTCGAGATTGTGCGAGCAGTGAACTCTTAGGTGGTCGGAGGGTAACAGCTTTCCAATGGGGGTTAGTACTACCATTCTGTGAAATTCTACTGAAAGACTATTATGTGTTTACTTAGCTTTTAAATAGCCAAAGATATTGCAAAGAAAAACATTTATTCGAATACAGATGATTTAAATTTATTTCAAATTCTAATGAATGAATGTCAACAGATATTAAAGGATATGTTGTCTGCGAAAAGTACCCTCGTTTACCAGCAATGAATAAATTTAGATTACAATCGAATTTCTGTTAATTGAGGACTCTAATAACTCATTTCTGGATCTTTCAGCATCCATTAAAGGATATGGGTCCGGTGATTCCGAACACTTTTTTGGATAAATAATGGTGTTAGCATAAAATTAAAGAGGGCATATGTCATTGCAAATTTCCGCAGTTGATGTTTTCTTTTAAAGAACTTACGTTTCGGGTTGAAACCGCATCGTAAATACACGTTTATTCTGCGCTACAGCTGAAGAGCGCGAAACGTCGGCATTAGGACGCGATCTTAATCCGAAACCTAAATTCTTTAAAACATTCTATCTACATATTCTGTTTATTTCAATGTTCCGAAAGAGGAAACCGTGCCTAATTGGAAAAGAAACGTTCAAAGAAAGTCATCATTATTCAAATTATATAAAAACTACTGGCAATAGTCGGCGTTCTTTTATCTTAATTAAAGGGGCCGGGTTCGTGGAGAACTTAAGTTTTATATTGATGTAAATGTTTCTAGAGATAGTGTTGTATATTTCAGCTGATAACAGTACTTCTTACGACAGCTTCGCAATGGATTTCTTAGTTGAGTTTCGGATCCGATGCCGAACATCTTCAATGCAACCTGCAACTCTCTCCGCTCCCTGATTTACGAGCTAATG
Source organism: Oryctes rhinoceros (assembly GCA_020654165.1). Lineage (NCBI taxonomy): Eukaryota > Metazoa > Arthropoda > Insecta > Coleoptera > Scarabaeidae > Oryctes > Oryctes rhinoceros. The sequence goes on from JAIOKQ010000977.1 coordinate 29,344, forward strand.
TCCCCGTTTCACAACACAAGTACGAAGGCAGCTGTTTAAACGGAATCGAAAGATTGATAAATTGATGACGAAAATCCTGGGTACATTGATTAATTGCATAAATACGCTGTCCGTTTTCTAATCTATCAGATCTAAAATAACTTTAAATAATGTTAGCAATAACTGTGGCGTAGTATGGCAAACAATATATAAGTATCGACACCTCCACACCGCGTAAGTTTATTTATTATATGGTAATATATAGTGTGTCTACTTAAATTGGAACCATATGGAAAACTTTTTTATTATTGGTTTTGTGAAAAAAAATTATTCTTGATACAAAGTTGTGCATTGTGCAAAAGTCAAAATGCAATCATCAGATATCAATTTTTTTAAGCCGTATACAAGGTTTGTCAAAAAATACCAATCTTACTCAAGAGCAAAGCACCTTTATTTTTTACAATACAGAAGAATGTTATAGAGTAAAGTTGTTTTGAATTATAAGTTGTATTCAAAGATGCAATTGCAGCCATTTAGACTAAAAATTAACGTTTGGTGATTATTTACGTTTTACATTATAAATTATCTTTATTTATAAATTTCAATACTGAATTTATCTCTCTTATCTGTTAAAAATATTTGCCACTGTATCTTTATTTACCGAAGTATTTGTGATTAGAGGAGCCCTTTTGCGTAAAGACAGCTTTGGTTCATCTACGACAGAAAGCATCACTTCTATGTTTATTCTTAAAATTATTCTCAATACTGCTTGTCTGGTCTTGAATTTATTTATTATTTTTGTAACTGTGGAATGCCCAATGTTTCTATGCAGATGTCTACTATTAAAAATATTTGCTGCCTATCTACGTGTTTTGTAATTTTCTCCAACAATTAACACAATTTCTACTTTTTCTTCACGATTTGGTAAATTTGCCATTATTACTGTAATTTTATAAATACCAACTCATTCTGACATGCACTGTCAACTATTTCATGTCAGTAAATCCCAGATTACGTTAAATTGTATCAAGCCAGAATAATTACTACAGAATGATTAGTACATAATACCAAACCTTAGTTTTTATGCTAAATGGCTGTAATTTCATATTTGAATATAACTTATAATTCAAAATAGCTTTACTTTATAATATTCTTCTGTATTGTAAAAAATAAAGGTACTTTACTCTTTAGTAAAATTTATATTTTTTGATAAACCTCGTATACGGCTTAAAAAAATTGATATCTGACGGTTGCATTTTAAGTTTTGGACTATGAACAAATTTTTATCAAGAATAAATTTTTTCACAAAACCAATAATAAAAAAGTTTTCCACATGGTTCCAGCTTAAGTAGACACACTGTATAATAATTAGTTCGGGACCGAATGACTGGAGGTGCTGATACCTGATGTGTTGTTTACCATAACTTTAAATGATAAGAAAAAATCATGACAATCAATATTCTAATTGATAGTACACAGATAAAAATTTCTCAGAATAAAAGAGAACAGCACGAAATTACTCAATAATTAATTGAGTTAATTACTAAAGTAACACTGTTGCGATGAAAAGTACTTAACTAGTAACCAGTAGCTTTTCTCATATTCCGAACGGTGAAAAGTTTAATTTTAGCTTATCGCGAAAGAGTTAGAATGATTTTAATACCGCAAAGATTATTTTTGATGCAATGAGCAACCATTTAGTTAACATCGTAATATCATGTATACACTTGGCGGCTTTTTGTCTGGATAAATCTGCGCGATAAGAATTTAATAGTGAGGAAGGGTGCAGGAATATAGTTTTTAGGTTCTATAAGGCACTGTGCATCTAACAAGTTGAGATTGTTATCAGAATAAAGTATCAAAATAGAAAGAATTGGTTTAAAATAGCTTATCAAGAAATGAATGTCATTATAATTAATATAACAGATAAGTGGAAAAAATTATTTTCGCTGTATTTAACGGATTTTCTTTTAACAACGCATTTACACGCCTCGTTGTTTGAATTCTTGTTGTATTTAGTACATTTATTTATTCTTATCAATCCATATCCATCGTGTATTCAATTATGAATCTAAATAAAATTCGTTATTAGCTATAGAGTTACCCAAATGAAATTTGTTTTCTATTAAATATGTTTATATTTATAATATCGTATATTTAAAATAAGAAATATAGCGTGATATTGTATATTAGCTTTTGCAACAATTATCATCATTCTCTTTTTATTTGCATTTACATTATTTACAATGCAATTGATACATTTTTCTCCTGCTTGATTTGATTAATTCACTTAACGTTAGTCTTACTAGTTTTTTTTTTAATGAGAGATTCATTTCTTTTTCATTTATTTTCAATTTTAAATTCATTTACATTTTCAATATCACTCCTTTGCTTAAATTTTAATTTCAATCTAGCTTTTATTTAAACAAGTCTACAATCTCATTCACTTTTTTTCTTTTAAATAAGTCTTGAGCAGACTATTTTTTCTTTTCCGAACCTTAGCAGCTTCGACCATCAAAGAGTTGTTCCAACAACATATATCTTCTAATGGACCAACCTCAGCACTTAAACGCTAGGAAAGATGATTTTCAATCTACAGATACTAACTCTGGATACACGGTGAGGTCTATCCTAGTCAACTATTTTCGTATCACAAGTCTAATATTATCGATATTTAGCTATTATTATTTCTTTTGGTCACTCACATTTTATTTATTATTAATATACCTTAGTTCTGAAAGAGATCAGCCTTTCTTATCTCTGATGAACGGACAGCAAATTTTGAGGACGATTAGCTCTTTTTCTCTTGAAAGTATCTAGCGCCTTCTTTCTTTTGATGGTGACCCTCGGTTTCCATATCGACATTCACTACCTTGTTAAAAGCGAAAATACTCAAAGACTGTTCTCGCTATTCTGAGCAATTCTATTTTTTTCTAACATTAGAACTGGAAGGATTTCTTGGCAAATTTTAATATTTAGGTAGTCATAATTCAGTGTGAGTGAGACATGTTAACCGGACAAGGTCTAGTCCACAGATGAAAACGATAAAACTGAAATAGGGACATTCCTCAACGCACGGGAAACATTCTAACATCGGTTCGAAGTGACTCAAAAGACAGTTGCCGAACGCGTACACCGGCAGTGTTGAAATGGCAACCATGCTCACAAAGTGAACTATGGAAGAGCAGCGTGCTGTTGTGCGGTTTTTGTAGGCAAAAGGATTTCCTGCAAAAGATATCCATAAGTAAATGTCTCCTGTTTACGATGAAGTATTTGTTGCGTAAAGTCGTGTATAAATAAGCCGAGAAATTATTTCAAGGACGCTCAAAAGTTGTTCACGGTCAAGGAAGTGGTCGCTCCGTTCAGATTGCGACAGATCCAACAACAACACTTCGACCGGTAGAGATGATTCAAACTGACGGGCGGGTAAAAAGTATAGCAACTGCGATAGGGTGTCCTCAAGATTTAGCTACGAACTGATGCACGATCGTTCGAATTTCCGAAAAGTTTCCTCGCGGTGGATACCTAGATTTGATGGAACACAGAAGTATTCGAACGGGCTTGTCCTTTCAACAACTTTCTCGCTACGCAGAGGAAGGGGAGCACATGCTTAACAAAATTGTTACTGGTGATGCACTACTACCAACCGCAACCCCCAAGTAAAAAAAGCGTGCTGAAATGCAATAGAAATATTCTTCTTTACGGTTAAGCTTACCGCATTCTGCGATTGCGAAGAAGTGCTGTTAGCCTATTTCCAGAATAGAAAGGAGAGCGTGACTGCTGAATCATACTGTAGAGTATTGTCGTTGCTTCGGGATGTACTTCGACGAAAATGTCGAGGTCCACTTGACCCAGACAAGAATTGAAGAATTAGGGTGGGAAATTTTTGAACATCCAGCTTATAGTTGCGATCTAACCCCAAGCGACTATTTTATCCACTCAAAAACCATATTGGCAACAAACATTTCAAGGGTAATAACGATAGTCAACAAAAGGTACGTACGTATTTTAGCCCAAGTATTTTTATGCAGCAGGCATTGAGGCATTGTATTGATGTAGATGAAGACTTGTTGAAAAATAAAATTTGTTTTTGGCTAACTATTTCTCTAATTGTTTTTGTAATAGCTTTTTGTGACCTACTTATTGACTTTCCCTTGTAGCACCGCCAAATTTTTGCTACATCGATTCGCAAATGGACGCGAAGGAACAACGAGATGGCGTTAAAACGGTATCAAATCTCACTCCGTATTTTTATCTGCGTATAAGTTTCAATATATTGACTTTATTATGACATTTACACTAATACTTTATATAACCATAGGGTACTCCAGATGAGAACTTAATTGAAGGTAAGGTAGTATATACTTAGATTGAGCGTACAAAATAGTTAAAATAATTATAATTCATCGCAATACGTACCGAAGGAGTTAACAAAAGCAAATCAATATGCTAACAGATTCTGCGACATCATGTAAATTAGATCAGAAGACATCAGTTCACGTAAAGAACAATTAATTAATAGGTAAACGTGTTTGCAGAAGAATAATGGCTGATTTATAAACTACATTAATAAACTTTTGTGCGAATAAATTTTCTCCATTCTTAGAATATCGATTGGGTTTTAGGAAGTACCATATCAAATAACCGCTCCACGCTTGACACCTAAACATTAGCCCAATTTGCGTCAATATCTATTAAAAGGAGGTGCGATGGGTTAATGGCCGCCTTGGGTTCCAGAAACTACGAACACAAATTGTCCTCATTCATCTTTGACGTTTTGCGGATGTATAGAGCGATAGCTGCAGACATTGCGGCATCTTTAAATATGATTTATGAAAGCTGATACCGGATGATGCGAGCTCGCTAATATGCTCGCTTTCTAGCCACCGTTGTGTCGGATGAAGTTACCTAGTACTCTAGCAGTCTACACAAAAGGGGATTGTTAAAGATCGATGGGATAGTAACGGAAAGAGGTTTTTTTTCTTTCTTAGAGGAATTATAACATCGACATTGTCTTTTTCTTAACAATCATAGGAAATAGTTACAGGTTAATAATGTTGAAAATTGGTTAATTTCTTTAGAATACGTTTTTTAAATTTTGTCTTTATGGTGTCGAAGAATGTACAACAAGAGAACACATCAGAAAATGCCTAGAAACAATAACCAAAAATATATAATGCTAAGATAGCTTAGCTCTCTCATGGTATTGATGGAATGATTCACGGCGAACGCAACAAAAGGAGAGAAAAGAGTACACTAACACGCATGTTTCTGCTTACCCGGCGTCAACAGCGCGGTTTCGAGCATACATTCATCTCTACTTTCTGTCGCTGTTGCCTCACAGTTCCACAGCCACAACTTCCAAAACGACAAACTCGACATTTCTTGGCGCTCTTTAGAGCCATAGAAACGCCTGTCTGCCGTCCAAGAAGCAGCGACATAAACCGGGTACTGTTTCCCAAACCATCCCTCGAGCAGTTCTCTAACACCGTGGCACCAGAGGGCGCGAAGAAATGTCGAGTTTGTCGTTTTGGAAGGTGGCGGTGAAAGTACGCTCGAAACCGCGCTGATGGCGCCGGGTACGCAGAAACATGTTCGCGTGTTAGTGTACTTTTCCTCTCCTTTTGTCGCGATCGCTGTGAATTATTCCAGCAATACCGCGAGAGAGTTAAGCTATCTTAGCATTATATTTTTTTGGTTAAAGTATAATAAGTTTGAAAAAAAGAACAGTATTAACAGTATGATAATATCTTTCAGCTTACGACTAACATTAGGAATTCTTACTGAAATTTGGTATTTGACTTGCTTTCTCTAATTTTAAGTTCACTTATGTTTCCTTTGACAATGGAATGTTCAATAAGCGATTGCTGCAGTAATTCATGCTAGTCAGCAGTCGCTTTTATTACTTACAATCAGCGCCTCTATAATTGAGCGTATAGCTCGTTCGCTTGCTTGTCAGCTAGGCCATATTCTAAAGCATACAAGGTATTTAAGTGTTGATATTTCTAGATAATGAATAGCAGGCTATAAACAAAGAGGCATGGAAGTTGATAAAATTTGTACAGCTACTGCTGACGCAGAACTAATATTAACAATACGTATGTTTTCAGAAAGAGACCAATTCCTTGCCAATGTCTGCTGTAGATTTCCTTTAGTTCCGGGCGAAATTATCATTGGCACGAGAAACAATACAAAAAGCTATAACGCAAGATACAAGAATGGTATGAGAAATACCCGTATCTTGAGAGCTGTTGAAACTTGAAAAAGAACAATAGAAGAGTAATTAGATTTATTTTTGGACGGGAAAACGCACCGTTAAGTAAAAAGAAGTTCAAACCTTGGATGACCATCGGATGTTGCGTGACCGAATATTCATCGGTGATGAGAAGTGCCTAGGTCCTATTCAGACATCTACGACAATATGATCAATAAAGTTCGTGATATCGTGCCAGTAGACCGTCGCGCCCAGATTACAGAAATGGTGAACTTCTCAGTTGAACGTGTGCAAAAGATGGGTGCTTCGTTTGCTGACAATAGACCAAAAATGTAATCATATGATATCTGAAAGCAGTACTTGGACATGTAAGAACGTAACACCAGTGAGTCACTATACGCTAAAAAGCAAAAGTCAGTTGGAAAAATGGGGTTTCTCCGGTAAACCTAAACCAAAAAAAACTAGACACGGTTCGACCAGTCGACCAGTTTTTTTTTTTTTGTAGAATGGTAATTTGTTTGAAGAAGGAAATGATATCCGCAGAACAAGGCTCTAATTAAAGACGAAAAAATCTCTATCATCGTGAGAATGCCTCGGGAAGCTCATTGAACGTTGCCACAGCAAAACCAGTTACAGTGCGAATTAGTTTTTCATCCATTCGAATTTGAAAAAATGATTTGACGGTACGAAACAAATGAAGGGACCACTGCCGAAGCTGAGGCCCATCTTGCAGAGTTCGACAAAAGCGATTATTTGGATGATTTGAAAAAGATGGAACATCACTGGAGTAGCTGCATAGAGCCATAAGAAGATAATGCTGAGAATTAGATTACTAGATGTTTTTCTCAACACGGATATTTATTGTACTATCTCCGTGTATCTTATGCTGCGTTAGCAAAGGTACTTATGTGGCTGCAACGTAAATGTAATTTCTTGAAAATACCACACAATGCAATGTCCCTGAGTCTAGTTAAATCGAAGTTAACGGTGATCGGGTGCGCCCAATCGATTATTTAATTTGCTAAAGAGACCGTTTTATCGGGTTATTGCTAATCTTACATTAATTTACAAATGCGAAAATAATGTTTCTTTCTAGGAAATTAATCTTTGTAAGTGAATAATCGTTAACAATCATAGCCATCAACTATGATATATATTTGTTAAACAAAGTACGGAAGGAACTAAGGAGAGACGAAATTACTAAAAGCCAGCAAATAAATGGAAATGCCCCATTGGCGTAGCAGTTGTTACTTTGTTGAATAAAATTCGTCCTACTTTTCCATTCAACCTACTACAGCGTACTCATGCAATTACAACATGATCACGTAAGCCCATTAAAATTGCGTCGGCTCTGCTCGAAACGGTTTTTTCCGGCACACCAAGAAGAGTAATTATCTTCGCTCGCTATATATACGTGAGTAATCCCATACAGTATAATAAATCAAGCTAGAATTATGTCCGCAATACGAAGCAAAGAGAATGAACTTCTACGCTTTACAAAAAGTGGAATCCCCCCCCTCCAAGAAAAAGACGAGGCCTACTTCTAAGCTCCGGTGAATGTATTGTAACGAAGGAAGAACATCCTTCTTGGTCGGCTTCGTTGGCAGGTTGCCAAGCATCCTTGAATATCGCAATGATCGTCTTATGAAGATCTTTTCCGCACGAGTAATTTGCACGTTTCTAACGGAGAGGATTTACATCTTCTAATGAAATAAATCTTAGTGGTATATTATTTTTATATAGACATATAATGAATGTGGTTGAGCAAGTATTGATTTTGTGCTTTATAGCATTTTTTTTTAGCGTAGCAGCAGAAGAACAAAAGGCTTACAAATATTTCGTAGTGAACATTATCTAAAGTATTTAACACAAAACAATAGACTCATGAAAAAATGTTATAAATTACATTATCGTGAATTGATATTATTGCAAAGCATCAGGGTGCTCTGAATTCTACTTCTTAAAACTATTTTATGCGATTAAGAGTAGAAAATAGCCCTTTGACTATATTGCCAGAGATAGAGAAAAACACAATTCTATTGAAGGATGTATTAAATGCGCTTCCGAAAAGTAACGTGTAAAGGTGCGGACGATGACTTCGTTTTGTCGTGTATATCTATTTTTTTTTTTGCATTAAAAGAAGTAATAAATAGATTCAAAACCTAATTATATATGTAAAAATAATAATAAACGGTCTTTAGAAATCTCCTGAAAAAACTGACAGCATAGTTAGCGATACGTCAAGAAAAATATTAATTACACGACAAAACCCGAAAGAAATTTTTACTATTTAATAATAATAATAATAATAAATGCCTTTATTTCTGTAGCTTAAACATAAATTATTTCAATATTTATTTAAACAGAATAATAGAATTTATAACAACTACAGAAACCTTAAGGAGTGTTTCAGACGAGTCGCGCAGAAATTGCAACCCCTTGCTTGTACACCAAATCGTTGATAAGTACATATCGACAATAAAAAAGAAAAATACGTAAAATTATCTTAAACCTAAACTCTATGATGTACGGGTACCAACAAAATGAAAGAGAGGCAAACGCTAGGTACTGGAGCCAATTACTGGTTTTCCAACATCTTACGCAATGCACACCCGAAAGCCAGCGGCCCTAACAGTTTTAGAGAGTCAGACAGAGAGTTGTAGTGATAGTAGATCTGAAAAGAAAAAGATCTCTCAAAAATCGCGGTTCTGTGAGCGGATGGTGTTATTCTTCTCCTGCTCCTGACATTAATGTTATGAACATCGGAGCGATATTTAATTTTGTTCCATAAATAATGCGGCTTTTTGGAAAATATTATTTTGTTGTACAATACAAGTGAACGATATATTACACGATTATCCATATTCAACCATCTAAGTTCAGCAAGCTTGTGGGAAATTCTATCATACCTTCTTAAGTTCAAAATATACCGAAAGCAAGTGTTTTGAACCACCTGCAAGCGATGGCGATCTACAGCATCCAAACATGGTCCGTGCACAGGCAACCCGTAAGAAAAGTTGGACAGTACAAGAGCTTCGCAAAGCATTGCCTTAATCCTGGTATTAAAAATATCACGGTGAGGATACAAAAGTTTAAGACTACCGTAAACAGTACCTACCAGCCTAAAGACATACTCCCTGTACCTAAAAGAATTATCGCAAATGAGACCCAGATTCTTAGTACTAGTAGTTAAAGTATTTAAAACATAAATTGCGGATCCTATTACTGCCATACGTAAACGCCCAACACTTTGCCAATACTACACACTAGTAAACTTTTCAATGAAAATTACATCTTTTCCATCGATTTGGAAAAGTTTGCCAAGGACTGTACAACGAATTTTTAAAACTATTAGAAGAGAATTACTTTATTTTTAAATAAATGATAATATAAAACCTACAACATGTTCCTCCCACAAGACACCAGCGAATCTCTTAAATTCATGTTAAGTTCTAACAATATTCCACACATACATCTATTTTTAGTTTTTGAAATAATTGATATATTTTGAGATTTTTGTGAAATATACGTAATAGTTGATATCTTATTATCTTATCTTAGTCAATATCGGGATCGGTGGCGCGGTACGTGCCAGAGTAAGGTTTTCCCTACTTTTCTTTGCTTCTAATTTGGTGAATGCTGCATTTTAAGACACTCGCCTGCACCCGTAGCAGGTGTTATAGTAACTCACGATCACATCCTCAGGGACTCGAATACCCAATTGAGACAATTATCGGCCTCTCGAGGCCGAGCACTGGCAACTGTCGACTAGCAACGGAAACAGAACCGACCATTATGTACAATCTGCCCGCCCATGATTTAAACCTATACCCGGGCCAAAGCGCTATCCAAACAATGTCTGCCAGGATGTTTGTTGCCCAGATACTGGCCATTGAGTACGTAACATTGGCCGCGCAGCATCCGCTACTCTGTACACTAACTTTTAATTCGATAATACACGGCTATATGAATGGTCGTATTTTATTCGACTTGTTAAGTTTTTTGCACTACTATATGAGACGTAGCTTTTTTGCCTTTCGTAAAATAATTTTGAAAGAAACCTTGCCACGTTATACACGAAACACACAAAAGTTTTGCCGTTTCGGGTTTATTGACAATATTAGGTCTTAAATATCGTATTTGTTACGAAATAATTTGATATTAACCTGAAGAAGGTAGCGAAAAATTTGGTTTATTTAAACTTGCATAATACAACGTTTCCCGAGTTGCAATGCTTCTTCTAAAATCGAGTCGGACAAATTATGTTTCACGTTTTATTCCGCTTACAGCATTTTTTCAATTTTTCAAGTTAATTACATTAATTTACTTAATGATGTCATACGAACGACATCTCCCCTTCCTTTTACGCGGAAATAAAATTAATTTCGCTAAAAGGAAACCGCAGTTCTACGCTTGGTCTCCCAAAATTTTAGTAATAAACACTGGTTTCACTCAGTTAACCAAGTTCGAGGGTCGTAAATGTAATTTCCTTTTTTATTCGGTATCCTTCACGAAACGGTTAGTATACGGCGTTAACGTGTGCGTGGGCATTGTGTCCGCAAAAACCTCGCGGTTTTGTTCCGTCCCAAAATAAAATTACTTTAAATATTTACCGAAATTTTAGTTCATATTTTACATGGTTCTTACGTAAAGATTCATAAAGTCACCTAACAAAAGGATGTTTACGCGGACGACGGCATAAATTTTAAGCATAATTTGCGCTTAAACAGGAGCTTATTTTAACGCAACGACTTTGCAAATTAACTGGAATATACATATACAAGCATTTGTTTTATTGTGGTAGGTATATATACATACGTAGAAAATGCAATAAAGAACTTTGATCTAATTTTATACCATCGATTGCTTTTGTTTTTGTAAATGCGTCCATAGTGAAATACAAATATAAAAGAAAACATCTAAATGTGGCTACATAAGTAGTTTCTTTGAAGTCTCACAGAAAAATAAAAGCGTAGTACTTGTTAGCATTGTTAGCATCGGCAATGTACAAGGTGTGATAATTTAATATCCTATACATAGCTTTAAAAGAGCAAACAGGGGCAATATCTTACTAGACAAAGGTGGTAATATAATCCCGGACACAAAGGGAAAACTTGAAAGGTGGAAGGAGTACATCCAGGAACTGTTTGAGAATAAGGGACAACCACTAAACGAAAGTACCAGCACGGACTAAGGACCAAAGGTAGAAGAGGAAGAGAGTTATCCATACGTTGTAAACAGCAAAGAATAATAACCCTTTAAGTCCCGATGAAACCCTAGCGGAAATTATTAAACTCGTTGCAGATGAACAAATAGGTGTTTTGGTAGACAGTATGCAAAACCGAAATCATCTCTCAGGAATGGCTGAAATTGACATTCATCTCACTACCAAAGAAAGCGAATGCAAAGGAATGCAAGGATTACTGGACGATAAGCCCAATGAGTTACACTCTTAATATATTCCTGAAGATTATACATCAGAGGTTCTTTAAGAAGATTGAACAAGGTGTCGGCAAAACTAAATTTGACTCCAGAAACGCGATGGGAACTAGAGAGGCAACTAGCCAAGCTTTCGACAAGTTGCGACACAACTACCTTATAGGGATGCTAAGAGAAATAGTGATAGATAGGAACAATATCAACATAATGAAATACCTGTACTTTAATCAGGAGGTTAGAATATATGCGGAAGGGGAATTAAGGTACTAAGCAGGTAAGGATAAAACGAGGAATAAAGATGTATTCTATCGCCGTTGCGTTTTAACTTGCATTCGGAGAACATCGTGCAGGAAGCTTTGGCAGATCAAACGGCAATCGGAGTAAAAAAAAAAACAAAAAAAGGGGAAGCGATAAGCAGACGACATTGTATTAATAGCAGAATACTTAGTAGGGCTGCAAAGACTAATGGGACGGGTAGTGGTAAAAAATGAAAATAAGAGACTCACATTGAATACTAAGAAGACCAAATTCATGATTACAATTACTCAAAGTTACAACATCAACAGGATCATTGCGGATTAATGGAGAGCCAGTGGAGAAGGTCGGCAGGTACAAGTATCTGGGAACAATTGTGAACGAGAATAATCACTATACGGAGGAAATAAGATTAAGAATTGGACAGGCTAGAACTGAATTCAATAAAATGAGGAACGTGTTATGCAGTAACGACCTTAGAGACTAGAATGCTGAAGTGCTGCGCGTTTTCAGTGCTTTTATATGCTATGGATGGGTGGACAATTAAAAAGAATAACATTGATCAACTAGAAGGCTTTGAGATATTGAAATGCTATTGAAAAATCCTAAGGGTAAGCTGAGTGAGTAGAACAAGAAATGCGGAGGTACTAAGGAGATTGGAGAAGGAAAGAAAAATTTAAGATACAAGCAAGAGAAATAAGCTCTTTTACAAAATGCAGTATTCGTTCTAATACATGTTTCAAATTTACTCATGGACAAGTTGGCTATGGACGGGCTTGGGTTGCCCATTGCCTTATCTTTTAATTGTTCATAGCACCTATCTTTTACTTGAAGGCAATTTTGCTTCAATCAGAATTAAGTAGATCTTTTATATTCTGCTAGTTTGGTATCATCAGTATTGTCAACAAGGTTTCAGAAATCGGTGCACTGGAGAAAAGTGAACAAACATCAAACAATACTAACATTTCTCCATTTTATAGCTCAATATGATCTATTTTATTTACAAAATTTAATGAATTCTCTATTTCAATACTGTCTACTTTGAAGGGTAAATCTTTATATTCGTCAAACTAGGCGCTTGAACAGTTTGTACACACGCTTGCCATAAAAAACGAGACGACTCGTAAACTATAATTTTATATTTTTTTAGGCTGTTTGATGCGGATTGATTTAATTTGTCATTGTCAGTGTCAATACAGTAGTAGTAATACAGTGCAAAAAGTAATACGATTTTTACACAAATGCCACGACATATTGATATCCAGACACGATATCGCGTTTTACAATGTTTGGAAGATGGTTACCCCATACGAACAGCGTCAGAGCGCCTTTGGGTGAATAGAAATACGGTTTTTAGAATTAAAATGAAACGGAGGCAGGAAGAAAATTTAAGTAGAAAACAAGGTTCAGGAAGGCGACCAGTTACCACTAGGCAGGAAAATGAAACGTTATTTAATTATTTAATTTTTCAGCATCTATAAGAACAGCTTTTCGACGAATTAAAAACAGTGAATTAAAAAATTGCGCCGCAGCTAGAAAAAAAACTATTTGAACGAAGACAATAAAAATCTCAAGATGCAGTTTACTCTCGATTATGTAAACATGGATCCCCAGATGTGGGAAAATGTTATATTTTCTAATGAGAAAGTTTTTCAAAGTTATTACGATAGTCCTATTCCTATATATAGGCCAGTAAACATGGGCTACAATGAAAGATGTATTCATCCAGTAAAAAGAAGTGGACGTTTTTCAGTTCATATATGGACCTGGATTAGTTGCCGTGGTCCTGGTGTATCTTATGATATTGTAGATCGACTAACTGGTTCTATTTGTACAAACATTTTAGAAAACATAATGTTTCCCTTCGTACGGATACTCTATCCAAAACCAGAAGAATTTATTTTCCAGCATGACAATTCTCCCATTCACACCTCACGTGCAGCTCGGGAATGGCTTGAAGCAAATAATATAAATGTTTTGAGATGGCCTTCTAATAGCCTAGACTTAAACCTCCTCGAAAATTTATGGGGACTATTAATTAAATCTATTTACAAAAGAAATTTCAGGCCTAGAAATAGAGAGGAATTATTACATTCCATACAAGAATCATGGGACCAAATTGATAATAATTGTGTTCAAAATGTTATAAAATCAATGCCAAGGCGCCTAGCTAGCGTTATTCAAAATAGTGGAGCTATGACCAAATATCGATATGCATTCTTCCGTTTTATTTTGTATACCTATTCATTAAATATTAATGTAGTTGTGGATGTTGTATGCAGTGTGTGATTTTATACACTCCGCCAAAAAAGTATCGCATAAACTAAAAAAGGGCATTTATAAACCAAGATATTTTTATACGTTCACAAAAAGTTTGCCTCGTGTATGTGAACTATAAAAACACTAACAAAATCATGGAACATAGCTTTTTAATTTTTTTTCTAAAAGAACACATTTAGAAAAATGCATATGTGTAAAGTTTGTTCGGTTGTTTATTGAAAGTCTTCCTATACGGACAAATTTTAAAGTGCGAAGTCAGAGTTCTGTACCAACGCTTTTAAAACTAAAATGAGCAATTTAACTTCAGAACAAGTGGCTGCTATAGTTGCTTTAATCGAAGATGGACGATCTCAAGCATACGTTGCTAATTTGATGAACATCAACCAGTCAAGTGTTTCTAGAGCCGTAGCCAGCTATAGGGCAACAGGCAATTACAGTAGAAGACCTGTACCAGGTCGTCCAAGATGTTCTACTCGCCAAGATGACCGCTATTTACTACTACAAGCATTACGTCGAAGACATGTAACTGCGAGACAATTGCAGAACGACTTGGCTAGAGTCAGAAATACTCGTGTGAGTATTCAAACTATTCGGAATAGGTTACGACAGAGTGGATTAAGAGCTAGAGTAGCTGTAACAGCCCCTCGTCTCACTAGGAACCACCGAGTGGCTCACTTAAGGTTTGCCAGAGAACATGTAAATTGGAACATTAATGACTGGGCCAATATACTCTTCACAGATGAGTCAAGATCTGGTCTTTACACCTCAGATAGGCGTATCTCAGTGTACAGACGAGACGGTGAGCGCTATTCGTAGTGTAATATCAGACCTAGACCTAATTTCGCTAGTGGCTCTATTATGGTTTGGGGAGACATTTGTTTAACGTACGTACGGTAGACAGAGGTACACCGACTGCCTACAGGTATATAACGGACATTTGAGAAGAACATGTAGTACCGTATGCGCTAATTATAGGAAACGAATTCATGTTAATGCACGATAATGCATGATCGCATGTTGCAAGTCCGGACATGAACCCTATCGAGCACGTGTGGGACCTCCTTCACAGACGGATACGAACCCAAAATGTTGCCCCGGCGGACCTGCATGGACTAGAAAATGCTCTCCGTGACGAGTGGGAGAATTTGGATCATGCTTATATACGGAGGTTAATCGAATCTCTGCCAAACCGTATGCGAGCGGTCATAAGAGCCGGAGGTGGCAATACTCAGTATTAAAAGCTACTGTTATGACATTTTTCTTTCCAAAATTATAATTTCTTGTTTTAATAAAAATCTCAAGTATGGGTTCTTGTTTTTATTTGGCCTGTATTTTATTTAAGCAATCATAGAAATTATATCTTAGAGCGCATTAAAGTATATTTACAACTTTATGCTACAAACAAAGATTATGCGACACTTTTATGATTCAAAACTAAATTATGGGATACTTTTTTGGCGGAGTGTATTTCATGAAAAAATAAAAATTAGTTTTTTTTTCTCTGCGCCTGTTATTATGCATAAGTGGCATGGAATGCAACTTCAATATTCAAATGACATTGATGACAGATAAACATGAAAAATTTAAAAACACACCATATCTATACCTATCACAGCAAAATCCGTGTTACATGCAGCTAATCTAAGTGTCTAGTTTTTTGTGGCAAGCGACAGTACGTGAGTAAATCTAAGCTTGAAACTCGTGGTCTCATTGATTTCCTCGGTTTGTGGATTTTCGATAGGCAGTGCATTTTTGAAATTGTTGGCTTTGAAATTAGCAGTTTAAACTTAAGGTTCGCGTTACTGAATAATTATCATTATCATCAATTATTATTATTATCAATTATTATTATTATTATCAATTATTATTATTATCAATTATTATTATCATCAATTATTATTATTATCATCAATTATTATTATTATTATGAACTATTATTATTATCATCAATTATTATTATTATCCATTATTATTATGATTATCAATTTTTATTATTGTCAATTATTATTATTATTGTTATCATCAATTATTATTATTATCAATTATTATTATTATTATTAATTATTATTATTATTATCAATTATTATTATTATCATCAATTATTATTATTATTATCATCAATTATTATTGTTATCAATTATTATTATTATCATCAATTATTATTGTTATCAATTATTATTATTATTATCAATTTTTATTAAATTGATTAATATAGCATAGTAATAGCTAATTGTTAATGCAATCGAGGTAATCCGGCTTTTCCAAAATAGCTAATTTGTTTCCTTTATCTGCTTTCAAATAACAACAGTTTTTGTTTTTGAGACACTTAATAATCCCCAGATGTGTTATGGCTTAAACATTTAACCTTGTTTAATACTATCGCAATATACTAGCTGGTGTAATTAGCCAGGCAAGATGGACTCAACATATTGGTGTTTTCCTGGTTAGAAGAATTAAGAAAATTAGTGACTGACAGATTAGAAAAAACACAAATAGTTGTGAGCACAGATGGATAAAACAATAAAAACATAAAAAAAACACCCGCAAATCAGCATTTGAACCACGTATATACGTATATCGTTCCAGCGGATCTGTACGCATCTGAACTTCGTGTATTCGATATACAATTCAAAGCAATCATAGTCAAATTTCCTAATGCAATATGCGGAAACTCTGCACTCAAGTCACTCTGCATATCATGAACGTTACGAGTTTAGGATATACGTTCATCTTATTCGGTACATTACTTAAACTGAAAGTTAATGTATGAATATAGCATAAAGAGATACATATTCAATGCATTAATTTGCATTATAATATTTAGGAGGTTGTCAGTTACCTCCGTTTGGCGTCTCTTCCTATTATTATCCTTCCAATGCTCTTATATACGCTTGAAGGTACATAATTTTATAATTATTCATCTATTTCAATTTCTTGGACATATCTGAAATCACGCTGTAATGATCAAAAATATTGGCAACAATTATTTACACGCGAAAAATATAGTTGGGATACCCGCATGTTATAATTGTTAATTCATAATCTGCCAGTTACACTACACACAAATATTCACGCTAGCAATTATACAAAAATGCCGACGAATGTGAAAATATACAAATATAACTTATAGTAAACACAAAAAACTCTTTGAAACGACAAAATACACTGGCTGAAGAATATAACTGACCGTAACAGCATATGTGTAACCTTTAATAAAACAGTATTTGAACATACCAAATTGTACTATTTTGCATATGAAATATAGTCTTTTCCCACGTAAACGCGCCTCGAAATTATACAAATGTACTTCATTATGATACGCATCATTTTATTATTTAATGTGAGCATTGGTGACAATTAAATGGCACACAAATGAGATGACAACTAGGCTGAGCATCTTTTTCAACGAATGTTATGAAATCTGAAACACCGAACGTACTTAATACGAGCTAGTATGTATATTACATTTACAATAGTCCAGAAATATATTTTATGCTAATTAGGTACATTTGCTTGATGACACTTGACGCTTTAACGACGTTCTCATTTTTGCGAAATTTTCTGAAGAATCACACAAAATATGTTCTACTAGACAGCACCAACAATGGGCTGGTGGATGGCGATGAAAAATGATTTTGTCGACAATTTCAATTGTGCAAACATCTCGACTGTTCTTGATGGTTTTCTCCCACAGTCAAATTTGAAGCGGTCATGAATTACTTCAATAGGTCAGCCTCGAATAGTCGAAGCATCTACCAAGTCATCGTTGAAACAATTAACCAAAGTATCCCGGATTCGCCTACGACACTTACCCTGGTTACTTTATAGTTAGTCACATTACAATTAATATAGTAAAAAAATCTTGCTTGGTAATGAATTATGTACAGTATGATCCCCGGTTCGACTTTAAAAGAGGAAAAAAATGTTTATTTTTGATTTCCCAGAAGATTTCGTTCTTGTTGGTTTGCCCTGCTTGTTTTTAAACCCCTAAAACATTTGATTTCACTCGAACGGTTCTCGAGATAATATAATTTTTCTTCAAAATTTGAACTTAAGAGAATTCTTTTCCTAATTTTTAGAAGTAACTGTAGTAGGTGGATTTCATTGAAAAATAACACTGACAGCAGATGACAAATCTAATACGTTAGTAAAATTGCAAATTAAATCTTCGCTAATTGAATAGTATTTATGCTGTAATATTGACTTTACACCACACTTTACATCAACTTTACACCCAGTTCTGTAATTCAATGTTACAGAACTGGGCTACTGAGTTATCAAAAAATTCAACCAAAAATACTCGGAAGTTTCCTTTTCAAATTCCAGTGCAAAAAACTTGGCGACCAAATTCCTTAAAACAGGCTCAGTTTTAAATATTAAGACGTCAAAGAAGTTATTCAACGAAGACGATGCTGCTCCAAGGTTGTCTTCAAGAAGGAGGGCAATACAAACCGGGATAAGAAATCTCATTTACAAAGAATCTTCAAGGAGAACAAAATTTTACCATTTAAACCGCAATTCAGGCAAACTCTAGAAAATGGTGATGAAGTCGAACGTCTGGATTTTTGTTTGAAAATGGCCTGCAGACTTTTGGAAGATTCAAATGTTCATAAACGAATTATGTTCTCCGATGAATCAACCTTTTTAACTGACAGAGTCGTTTCATCTCAACATTGCCGGTACTGGAGTGACACGAATCCAAACTTCAGGATTTCTTGTCGTGGACAATATTTGAAAAAAGTTAATATGTGGTGTGCGATTTCTTACCATGGCATTATTGGTCAATATTTTTTTGATCAAAATTTAAACCGTAATTCATATTTGGAAATGTAACAAAATGTTTTAGCTGATAAACTGGATGTATTGCCGTTAAACTATCGAACGGAAATGTTTTTCCAGCACGATGGGTGCCCTGCTCATTATGCCGGCATTGTTCACTAGTTGCCCAATACAGAGTTCTATGATTTATCTAGAATGTGATATGATATGATCTATCAAGTTAAATAAAAAGTAATTTGTGTTTTGAGGGCTTCAAAACAAGCAGAGCAAATCAACGAGAGGCAAATTTTCCGAGAAATCAAAAATAACCAATTTTTTCCTGTTTTAAAGTCGATCCGGGGATAAAGTGGAATAATATTATTTCACTATTTGACTGAATCACGTGTTGAATACTAAATATTTAAGTAACTTAACTCCTGATACTACTTTGCCGTCCTTTATTACTTCGTCAAAAAACTTCCAAACCAACAACTTGTTGAAATAGTATTTTGAAAGTACTAAAAACTCGAAGATTTTTCTGTAATTAAGTATACATCACGATCACGTTCGTAGGTCTCCATAGTGAATCAAATGCCTTCTTTAAATGGTGCCACAAAAAAAAATCAGGATTCATCACTAAACACTAATGTATTATTTCATCCATCTCGCCACTGTTACCTTTTCGAGTACATTTTAGCGGCGGTGAACTTTTAATTTCAGCCAGTGTATGATTTGTTAGTCCTGCACAGATACGTTTAGGTTTAAAGATGTTTCATCTTTTTTTTTGTTTTCATTTTGTAAACTTTTCCATTTCCATTACCAACAACAGGGCAAATTAAGTTTTTCCAGCGCACGCTTAGTCTCATGTTCTCTATTTCTGTCCACGTGGATCTCTTTCAGGGAAAATTAATAATCGAGTTTTTTCTTCTTTTCGCTGTTTCTTTTACAATTCCGTCCATTATCGAACTTCCAAAGTAAAATTTCGGCCAAGGGAAGACGATCACTTCTGCCGACGACGGCGAAATTACTTTCTCCTGTGAACGAATCGCGAGTTTATAAAACACTTGAATCATTTTAAAATGTTTGTTTACGCTTCGTTAGTCTTAGAATGTGCTTTCCTTTGAGATCGATTTGCTTTACTTATTCATAACTGACTTAAATTTCTCTTCACTTACATTATCGGGGAAGAGTGTTTTCTTTTATTCAAGTGCTATTAACTTTGAATAAAAAGTTTATGTAAATTTTGGTACAACCGGTACGCTGTAATCAAATGCTACACGTGCAGAAGTAAAGGATTATTAAAATTAATTGATTGGCTTAGAATTTTTAGTAGTTTCTAACAGGCATTTAACATTTTTGTCTGTAAAGTTATTTACTTCGAATGGAAAGGATATTAAGAAGAAACAATCATTTTGTCTTCAGAAGGGGTCTTAAGAACCCCTTCAAGTTTTGCCGTACGTTTATTGTGCCTCAGTGTACATTCGAACCAAGACCGTAATTCCAGAAGCGCTTAACTTCGAGAGTAGCAGTTCGCAGGTCAATTCGATTAAAAGGTCTTGTTAATGTCGGTGTAAAATAAAACTACTATGAACTAAAAAATTGCTTTCGGTGATTTTACTCCGAATAAAGATATATTGTCCCGGAATCAAATACCTAACAAAGGTGTATGATTTTATCTAAAACATTTGACTCCAGCAGTTTACCTAATGCGAGTAAAGCGCGTATTGGGCCCAGTATTTTGGAAAATAGGGAGAAAGAAAAATTTGTTAGATACGAACCTTAGCTTATCGAATCTTGTTACTTATATTTTACTAATTGTAATAGAATTAAGGCGGTACAATAAAGATCTACTCACCGTAGACAGTTTGGAAATAATAAACTTATTATTAGAGAGGACAAAGGCGGATGGAACAATTACTTTTTTAAAGAGACTAAACAGCTTCGTGTTTTGTCGACTCTCGAGGACACCAGTAGGTAACACGAATCCATTTTCACGCGGCGAACAGGCGCGAGTCTATCTAGTCACTGCAAAAAAGGAATAATTCCACCTGCCTTCGTCCTCTCTAATTATTATAGATAACTTCCAGTGTTTCTGAAATAAATATTGTAATTGAAAAAAATGTTAAAAAAAGTGTTAGTGTAGTTAAACGTCTGTAACTCAATGCCGGGCCAATTTCTGTTCGCAGTTACCAATTGCGTTGTTATTGAGGCTAATTTTCTTAAACAATTCATTTAAAATGCTTGTAAATGTAGGTGGATTAATTCAGTCTTTTCAAGAAACATACATTGTATTATTTTCAATTCGTTTTGTTGGTTAGTAGTAATATTATAGATTTATAGATGTACATAGTATATAATGCAGAACACCAAAGAATCAATCGAAGATCTGACGAATATGTTCAGCTTAACGCTTTTACAGTAAAAGCACTGTATGGAATACATTTTTTTTTGTTCTTTACATTATTTTTCTCCAGCGTAATTGTCTTAATTATTACATGGAACAACAGTACGATCAAAAATGTAAAAATATTGACGCCTACCAGAAAATCTTCGGAACAACATGATTAAAAAAAATTTTTTTTTTAATCATGTTGTTCAGCTTTTAAAAATGTATGCATGCAATAATAATATTAATAATTTCTAAATCAATAAAACTTAAATCCGTTGTAGCCTCGTAAATAGTACTTATGTTTATACAACTTTTTTGGTTCAAATGACTTCATGAACAAGATGCCAAAATCTTTTACACATATTATAAATCATCCTGTATATATTCGCTGGCCATAGTATCAGGACATTCTTAACGTTTTATTACTTAGCATTAAAGTTCGCCACTTTCCGTGTGCTTCGCATGTGTCGGTATACTACTAGTAGTTCGCGTGTGCGATTCGTAACATATGCGTAATACAGAAAACAAAGTAAATCAAAATTAGAGGAAAGGAAAATAACAGATGAAGTGGCGAGGCGAAACAATCTTGTTACCCATTTAAGTACAGGAGTAGAAATTTATTCTATTTATGAGAATGAAATGCTCATTTGTGTTTCTGCTATTAAACCAATATGTATAAACATACATAGAATAGTACACTACCCCTATACCGACACCTGTAAAGCGCACGGAAAGTGGCGAACTTACTATTTATTCAAACGGTAAGTGGAGGTAAGAGGTGGCATGATTTGATTTGATTTTGCAATACAATGGAGCTTAAGATGTAAAAGCTAGTTTTAAAGTCAATTAGATCAAATCATATTAATGGACCATATTACTTCCACAATGTTTCGTATTTAGTACACAAAGCGAAAGAACAAAAAATATACAACTGTGTCCTAGTAAGCATTTCTTGGTATGTCTTTTAAACAAATAAAATGAATTTACGGTTCGTATACAGGGTTCGGCAAAATGATCTCCCGCATTTTAATCTCTAATAAAAACGCCATTGTAAATGCTATTTAGATTTTATTCGTATTATGTGAAAAAGTATGTTATGACATTTATTTTTATTATGTTTTGAAAATTACAGAGTCTAAGTGGCGACCATTTTTTTCGATACACATTCGAAGCTAAGCTCGAAGATATTTCTCTAATTTCTTGGCGTATTCAATTCTGCTTTCAATTCGTCAATGGTTCGGAGATGGTGTTGAAAAACCTTCAGTTTCAGGTAGCCCCAAAGGAAAAAGGCGCATGGGGCAAGTTCGGGTGAACACGCAGGTCATCCAACGTCTCCACGTAACGAGATTACGTGTCCTGGAAATATTTTCCTTAAAACGTTCGTATGAGCCGTAGCTCCATTCTGTTGAGACCACACATTCGGATGTTCAAGTGCTCTAAGTTTTTGTTCCAAAAAATTTGCCACGCCTCCCTTTTCAAAAACATAGGGACCCCAAACGCCAAACGATCCAACAGCACACCAAAGGGTAACACTTGAAATTCTGCTTGTTCACACAACCAGATAAATGGAAGTGAGCCTCATCACTTCGTTATTAAAAGATCATTTTGTGGGACGTTTCGAAGAATATCGTTGGAACATGCTCTGCGATTTTCCCCGTCCCGATCACTAAGTTCTTGCACGATCATCATTTTGTATGGGTGGAACTTCAGATCGGCATGTAAATTCTTCTCACAGAACGATCTGACAAATGTAAAGCAGCGGCATGTTTAACAGCTGAACAGCTAATAGATCGTTCAAGTGCTTCTCTTACAGCTGCAACATTTTGTGCAGGTGTCCGAACACTTCTTTGTCTACCAGTTGATTCTCTTTTTAAGGCTGAACTTGTGGCCCTAAAATTTGAAACCCACAACAGTGTTGTACCAAGCGTGAAGTGAATACGAAAAGTTCTTTGCGTCGTAATCACAGATTCGTTGCTTTTCATAAATGTTTCGATAACGAAAGCACCATGCTTGCCTGTCCAATTCATGACGACAACTGAAATGGCAGGGCGCGAGCTACCAACCGATCACGCTAAGTTCCTCCACACTTTAGTGATTCGGGCAAAGTGGCAGTGCAAAATGTGGGAGATCATTTTGCCGAACCCTGTACTTGTAGATAGCTTCTTGCGAAGAGCGTAACCTCTTTACTCAAGACCTTTTTACAAGGTTTGCTGAACCTCAGCACTACCTGTATCATATTCAGAAGCTACTTTAATTGAACTGCGTAGGTGACAGGCATGGGTAAAAAGAACTGTTATGTTTCCCGTTATCTATAAAATTATATCTTCTTTCCTCTAATTGTGCGGACTATATACGAAGGCACCTCGCTTTTCTTCGCATATTTTTATTATTAGATAGTACAAGATAAAGCGCAAATAAAGTGTGTTGTTTAACTGCAAGAATTAAGAAAATTTCTGGAAACGAGTGTGGAAGGTAGATCAGTACCTTTGCACCAAACAAAATTATCCGAGAAGATAAGTAAATTAATAGAAATACAATAACTACAAAATATAAACACTACCAGCAATTAGAAAGCTATATGGATAGGTATAAGCACAGATTTACGGATGTATGATATACATATGTACGTTTAAGCATATTTTATAGTAAAGAAATTATGTGCAATGAAATTAAAAAAAGCGTGGTTCTCTCTCGTAATTGCCTAATAAGCTATATTACATGAAAGTAGGTATATATCATTTTTTAAATTAATAAACAATATTTATAGCCACAAATACCACAATTTTTAATATGAAAATACCGATTATTTATTTTATTAATATTATCCTTCCTATGTTTTATCAAATACATATACGTTTAATAACTTCATATAAAATAACGGGCTTTGTTATTTTTTATCAATTAAAAATATCGTCTGATATTTTCCTTCACAAGTTCGTATTAGTTACAATGCATAGCATAACATTGATTTTAATGTTGTTATTGTAACAAACGAAATAAATTATGCATTCATATATTAAAAAAATAAGAAAATAAAGCGAATACAAAAGATACATCGAGTCATAAAAGCCGTTTGGGCTAGGTTTTTCTAGAGCATAACTTTTAGCAATTTCCTTGTATATCACCGCCAAAGTAAGCAAACGAATTTGGCATAGTCTCTTTTACGATATTCGATTCACCAATAAAACGCCTTTTATTTGAAAGCAAGTCGGTTTTTAGTGACCATTTCGTATTGATGGTCATCACACCATTCAGCCAGCAAAATTAATTTAATTAAAGCCGTGCCTATTGATTTATCAGAATCTGGAGAGGTAGGTTTATTTGCTTGGTGTTTGATATTTATAGATACTTTACGCTTCTGCATCATTAATTTATTATTATATTTGTTTTACTATTCAGGCGATCATATCGTTTCTAATAAATTGACATTCATGGCTAATACAATATTTATTATATGCGAGAAAAATTATACATAGTACTATACAGTGTGGGATTAAAGTATGGAATACTAAAAAAAAAAGCGTACTCAGCCAGTTTTCACGAAAACGCTCAAATACGTCGATTTCATTTTTTAGAAATACACATCAATACGTGCGATTTATCTTCCGACTTTTATTTGTTTTTTTTTTTTAGTTATGACGTCATCCAAACAAATTTTAAATGATAATATACATTTTTCGTAGTGGAACCTGATAGTGCTTTTTCTACCCTTTATAATCATGCGAATAAATCATAAGGTTGCATAACAAAAATTCGGAGAAAAATTAAGCTGAACATTTAATGTTAATATTATCGTATTTGCAACTTAAGACATTATAAATGAAAAATTCTGGACCGAAAAATAAAAATAAAACAAAAATTTTGCAAAATAACAAAATTATCACTATTAAATTAAATGTCTCGAATGCCATTTCTTGGCAGTAAGATAATAAGATAATAAGATAGTAAGATGGTAAGATGGTAAGATGGTAAGATGGTAAGATGGTAAGATGGTAAGATGGTAAGACGGTAAGATGGTAAGATGGCAAGAGGGCAAGATGGCAAGATGGCAAAGTGGTAAGATGGCAAGATGGCAAAGTGGTAAGATGGCAAGATGGCAAGATGGTAAGATGGTAAGATGGTAAGATGGTAAGATGGTAAGATGGCAAGAGGGCAAGATGGCAAGAGGGCAAAGTGGTAAGATGGCAAGATGGTAATATGGTAAGATGGTAAGATGGAAAAATGGCAAGATGGTAAGATGGCAAGATGGCAAGATGGTAAGATGGCGATATGGCAAGATGGTAAGAAAGTAAGATGGTAAGATGGTAAGATAGTAAGTTCGTTCGTTTCAATCACTCTAGATTTTCTGGTTTTGTTAGGACGATCTGGATATTTAGCATTAAACGTATCACAGATTTCTTACTGGGATGCTGTGAGGTTCCCACAACCAAGATAAATTAAAATTTCTGTACGTTGTGTTATTGTTAAATTAGCCATGATCATTTACTACAATAAACTACAATAATGAGTGTTAAAGATTGACAGAATGCTTTTATGACACAGATGCCTAGATTTAAATTTTTTACCAAAATATCTTGATTATTCAGTACGCTACAAAGGTTGTAAAATACAAATGAAAGATACAACAAATAATTTATTTTCCGTTCATGGTCTGAATTATTTGTTATCTTAAATAATTAATTTTCATAATGATAATTTAGAATCATCTTCTATTAAACACGATAATATCAACATTAAATGTTCAGCTTAATTTTTCTCAGAATTTTTGTTATGCAACTTATGATTTATTCGCATGATCATAAAGGGTAGAAAAAGTACTATCAGATTCCACTACGAAGAATGTTTGAATGAAAAAATCGACGTGTTTTAGCGTTTTCATAAAAACCGGCTGAGTACGCCTATTTTTTTTTAAATATTCCACACTTTAGTCTCACACTGTATATGTTTTAATGTGCGAGAGGATTTGCGTTTCTTTAGTGTGATTTAGAAGCTATCAGACATTAATGTATATCATGTGTGCTAAACTCGTCAGTAACAACATGGTTTATAATCGCAGATCGAAATAAAAGAGATCTTAACTGAAGAAATTCTATATTTAATCTTATGCCTCTTAGTAATCACAATATTTGATAAATAAATATGCCGAAACTTGTGTATACATATTGTTAGAGCTATATATTAAATCAAATAAACATCTATCAGAATTTAATGAAAATGTCAATATTTCATTGCAACGTAGAAGTAACGCCAACGATACTTCATATACCAATTGAAGGAGATTAATTTTACAATATATCCTTTTCAATCGGAGTACGTATACATGAATTAGATTTTCATTTAATGGAAGATAAAATCTATCCAGCAACCGCAATCAATTTCCATTTATTGCGACAATTCCAAATTACTACCAGTTTAATTAAAAATGCCTAATGGCGACAGATTAATTAGCTTTGTATACCGCACAATATGCCACATATATATTCCTCTTTGTACACTGATTTTTATAAATTATGCTATTAAAAATTCCCATATATGTGAATTCATAACGTAGTTGTTTACAAAACCTTTTCATAAGAAACATATGAACATTGTGATTTGTGTCTCGAAACAAGTAACAAAATATATTGTTAATCACCGAATAATAATATACTTTAAGAGTTTGCAAGACTAGTTAGTATACAGGTTAATTCAAATTAAAATAAGCAAAGTAACAGTGTTTTTAATACTGATTAATATGCCGTATATGAAGAAACTGTTGCATAACGCATTTCCCTACTCTGTATATTTTTAAAATTTTGGGGATATTTTAGGTCACGGTGCAAAAGTTTCAATACACCATTGTTTTAAAATGAATAATAAAGAAATTATTGTGGATTTTAGTTGATAGAAGGAGATACATTTTCAGCCTGTAAAATTTATAGTTAATTTCTTTAACTTTAAACCAAAGCAAATAGTATGTCCTTTGAAATTGGCCAACGCGCATTCAGTTTAATTCTTTTACACGTTTAATCATTAGAAATTGTTGGTTCTTTGATTTTATATCATGTCTTTCAGTCCTCCATTATTATTACTATTATTAGTTTCTTGAACATTTTTGGTTATCTTTCGTTGTTCAGTGTTAGATAACATCTTACAATGGTATGGTATACTGCTGAACACTATCCTTTACGACAGTAGCCAGATTGACCTTGTTTTCGAAAAATTTACGAACAGTTTAGAGAACATGATTGCTTATTTAAGAAGAAAAGAACAAAGAAAAGGAAAGGAAAGGAAAGGAAAGGAAAGGAAAGGAAAGGAAAGGAAAGGAAAGGAAAGGAAAGGAAAGGAAAGGAAAGGAAAGGAAAGGAAAGGAAAGGAAAGGAAAGGAAAGGAAAGGAAAGGAAAGGAAAGGAAAGGAAAGGAAAGGAAAGGAAAGGAAAGGAAAGGAAAGGAAAGGAAAGGAAAGGAAAGGAAAGGAAAGGAAAGGAAAGGAAAGGAAAGGAAAGGAAAGGAAAGGAAAGGAAAGGAAAGGAAAGGAAAGGAAAGGAAAGGAAAGGAAAGGAAAGGAAAGGAAAGGAAAGGAAAGGAAAGGAAAGGAAAGGAAAGGAAAGGAAAGGAAAGGAAAGGAAAGGAAAGGAAAGGAAAGGAAAGGAAAGGAAAGGAAAGGAAAGGAAAGGAAAGGAAAGGAAAGGAAAGGAAAGGAAAGGAAAGGAAAGGAAAGGAAAGGAAAGGAAAGGAAAGGAAAGGAAAGGAAAGGAAAGGAAAGGAAAGGAAAGGAAAGGAAAGGAAAGGAAAGGAAAGGAAAGGAAAGGAAAGGAAAGGAAAGGAAAGGAAAGGAAAGGAAAGGAAAGGAAAGGAAAGGAAAGGAAAGGAAAGGAAAGGAAAGGAAAGGAAAGGAAAGGAAAGGAAAGGAAAGGAAAGGAAAGGAAAGGAAAGGAAAGGAAAGGAAAGGAAAGGAAAGGAAAGGAAAGGAAAGGAAAGGAAAGGAAAGGAAAGGAAAGGAAAGGAAAGGAAAGGAAAGGAAAGGAAAGGAAAGGAAAGGAAAGGAAAGGAAAGGAAAGGAAAGGAAAGGAAAGGAAAGGAAAGGAAAGGAAAGGAAAGGAAAGGAAAGGAAAGGAAAGGAAAGGAAAGGAAAGGAAAGGAAAGGAAAGGAAAGGAAAGGAAAGGAAAGGAAAGGAAAGGAAAGGAAAGGAAAGGAAAGGAAAGGAAAGGAAAGGAAAGGAAAGGAAAGGAAAGGAAAGGAAAGGAAAGGAAAGGAAAGGAAAGGAAAGGAAAGGAAAGGAAAGGAAAGGAAAGGAAAGGAAAGGAAAGGAAAGGAAAGGAAAGGAAAGGAAAGGAAAGGAAAGGAAAGGAAAGGAAAGGAAAGGAAAGGAAAGGAAAGGAAAGGAAAGGAAAGGAAAGGAAAGGAAAGGAAAGGAAAGGAAAGGAAAGGAAAGAAGTTACCGAACCTCACGAACATTACAGCCAGCAGATTCAAAAAGGAAATTGGCTTTCTTTTTTCTTTTTTGGCAAAATTTGAATAGAGCGCAGTGTATTTTATGAAGAAGTGAAGAAACAAATTTCTCCAATATAACTTCCTGCACAAACTTACTTTTAATCTTTAGTGTGGATTAATTGGTGCAATAGTTGTTGGTCCAGTGTTTTATAATGGTACATTAATAGGAGACAGAATTTATTCTCAATGTTCTAGAGGGTTTCGCTGATAACGCCGATTATCTGATGCGGTATCTTCGCCGATAATCAGATCGGTACAAATGGGCCAATTCGATGACCAGCACGCTCTCTTGACCTTTCACCTTTCAACTTCTTTCTTTGGGGCCATTTAAAAAGTTAAGTGTACGAAACGCGATACAACAACGTGAACGAATTGCAAAATAAGCTTAAGCAAGTTGTCCCCAAACTGAATGAAAGGACAGTCTTAAGAGCTACTCAGAGTGTACCGAAGCGGGTACGTAAGGTGATACCTTTGAACTAATTTCAACGATATTATTTTAAAATGTAATTATGTTAAAACAAACATTAATCACAAAGACATGTATCTGTTTTGTTGAAAGTTAATGGAGCAGTGATAAGGCCGAATAGCCTAAGACGAAATGGAAACTACTATAACTTATTACTATTCGTTCTAAAACAATAGCGCATTGAAACTTTTCCATCTTATCTTAGCTAAAATATCTAAATATCTAAAACTAGAATATCCTTCAACATTTTAAAGAATTTACGGGGTGTTCCACTTAATTTTATTTTCGTATGCTGCATATTAATCAACGTTAGCTGTTACCTTGCTAATTTCATCTACTTTCTGTAATCAATAATAATAAAGATAACAATGGTGCGCACTTAATTTGAATCACATTGTATATGTACAGCGTGTCACAAAAAGTTTTATACAAATGAAGAAAGTGTTTATCTTATATTTTACAAAAAAAAGAACATGTGGATGAAAAGCTTTGCGTGACTTGTGGCTGGAATACAGGGAAAAATCAAAATTACGATTTGGAGTGAGAGTAAAATACATACAAGCTTCATTGACTTTCCCAGATAAAAATTACAAAATTAATTAATTATTTATTGAATAAAGGAATCAGACACGATGAAGAATTTATAACTTGCTTATTAATGTATCAACATTGAATAATACGCAAGTAATACATTTTATTGGGAACATTTAATAAAATGTCTTAAATACTTCGGAATTTCAACGTATTTCATCTCTTTCTAAGCAGGAGATTGTTTCTTGATTAAATTCTATTATGGTATTCTTAATCACGTGTGGAATTATAGCTTTACATGTTTCTCTAATGATTCTTTCAAGATGATTAACATCTTTTTATTTTAAATAGTCCCACAAAAAAAGTCTAGAGAGGTAATGTGAGTGATGTATCTAGAGGCATCAGAAGCTGCGTAGCTCCTGATCACTTTACCGTTAAAAGTGTGGAGGAGAAAATCCCGAATATTTTTATTACAGTCACACGGTGGTCCATCTTGTTGGTTCCATATTTTTCCTCGTTCTCATTTCATTTAGTAGTTCATCAAGAAAGTCCAACATCTGATTATTTAGAATTCGTAGATATCTTCCTCCGTTCGTGTTATTTCGAAAAAAGAATGGTGTTTTTGTAAATATTGATCTTAGGTTTGGATATGAAAATTGGGATTAACATTGCTCTACGATTGACAATTTTGCGAACTTACTCTACCATTAGATGCAAACGTCGCTTCTTCAGAGAAAAGTACGTGTCGAGTTATAAATCTCTTATCTTACGATCCTCCTTGGGTGCGAGCACAAAATTCGAACCTTCTTTTAAAATATGGGTAAGTTTTATGTACATTTCATACAGTTTTGCTATAACTTTTGCACCTTATGTTATAAATAATACTACGGTTTTATACCACGACGTTTTATTTTGTGTGTCACTTACATCCCTTTCTTAATATACATCCACATACCGATTTCTTATAGACATAAAAGACATAGATATACAAATATAAGATAGATGGCTGAATATGTACATACAGTTGCGAGCAAATGAATAGGGACACTAATGCAATTGTGAAAGAAAGTATTTATTTATTTGTATTTTCGAATAAACAAAAGTTTAAAATTTACTACAAACTACGGACAATTAATACATAGCAATAAATTGCAAAATATACTTTATGATACAAAAACACATGCTAATACAAATTATTCTATATGTAAAATGCGAGCATTGAAATAGGTAAATCTTGCCATAAGTTTCCGTTTGGGTTTAAATCGGGATTACAAGAAGGCCAATCAAGAAGATCTACATGATTTTGTCGAAACTAGTCCTTTGCAATCTTAGCTGTGTGTTTAGGATCATTGTCTTGTTGGTACTTCCAAAGTACGGACAAATGATCCTCCGCATATGGCAGCATAACGTTGGATAAAATATCAACATACACATGTCGATCCAATATCCCATTAATTTTGTGCAACGGACCAACTCCTATATAAGACATACAACCCCAGACCAA
This sequence comes from Oryctes rhinoceros, assembly GCA_020654165.1. Classification (NCBI taxonomy): domain Eukaryota; kingdom Metazoa; phylum Arthropoda; class Insecta; order Coleoptera; family Scarabaeidae; genus Oryctes; species Oryctes rhinoceros. The sequence goes on from JAIOKQ010000977.1 coordinate 60,633, forward strand.
CACATTTCCTCCAAACCTTTTTACTGTTTTTATTGTATGCTTAGGATTCATCGCTTCATTGGGGCCTCGCCGTATATATCTTCTGCCATCCGATCCCATTCTATTAAATTTTGACTCGTCACTAAACAATACAAATTTCCACTGATCTGCAGTCCAATGCAAATGATTTCTGGCAAACTGTAATCTTTTCATTCTATTTGTTTTGCTTATAAGCGGTTTATGTCTAGCAATCCTACCATGTAATCCGGCTTCTTGTAATCTTCGTCTGACTGTCCATACACTAGTCGGTCTATCAATCTCTGTAATTACCTCTTTGTGTATATCTACCGCCGTTCTTAATGGATTCGCACGTGAGAAATGTGCTATATGTCTATCAATGCGAACCGTCGTTTTCTTAGTTCTTCCCTGTTTAGGAATTTTTTCGCAGGTTCCGTATTTTTGGAAATATTTTATTTGATTGGCAATCATATTTTTCGATACAGATACTTGGTTAGCTATTTTTCTCAAACTCGAACCGTTTTCGTGAAGTGTAATTATAATTTTTCGAAGCTCGGGCGTACAATGTTTTCCACGACCCATTTTTAAAATAATTTAGTCTGTGCTATCGTGAACATTAATTATTATGCGTTTTAATATACAAAAATCTATTTTGTGTAATTGCGTTTTAATAATATAATATTAAGTTACTTCTAAAAGAACTTAAAGAAGATTAAATAAAAGACTATGACAACTGTCCTTATTTAAATGCTCGCTTGCATGAAACCGATCGTGAGAAATGCTATACTTTTATCCATTTCTAAGGATTTTATTAAAAAAATTCTTTTGCTTCGTTTTAAATTGTAGAAGAACAGGAAACCCTATATTTTGGTTTTTCTACGACCGATTGCATCAAACCAGTTTCAATACCTTCATTTCTAGCCCATGCCCGATGCTTCTTTCTAAATTTATTTTTAACACTTCTAGAACTCTCGAATTTATTTATTACATATCTGACGGTTGTGAAATATATTGCTTTGTCAGCGTCTGTATTATTAAATATTTTTGCTGCTTTCCTACATATTCCATCATTTTCTCCAACAATGATAACTATTTTAATCTTATCTTCAATACTCAATTTTACTGGCATTTGGCTTTATTGCAAACACACTGATATAATATTTGACATTTGTTGACAGTTATTACATACTTTAAAGTATTCTAGTAGGAACGTGTTCAATATGGATGAGTAAAACAAAATCAGCCGCTTATTATGAACGTGAACTTGCAATGTAATAATATTTTATATACACTAAAGTTCGTGCGTATTTTACTTCCACTTCAATCTTCCAAATCATAATTTTGATTTTTCCTGTATTCCAGCCGATGTTTTACAAATTTTGTACTTGATTGTAAATCTACAAGTCGTCTGAGCAATGTCTTTTTTTTGTGAAATGTAAAACAAACTTTTTCTCCATTTGTATAAAATTTTTTGGAACACACATATAAAAAGCCTATATTTAGCACCGTTCTATACTATACAGGTAAGAAAAACCTTGTCATATCAACTTATGCATTGCGTAATATTTTACGAAGAGAAAAAAATGGAGAAAATCGAGAAATTTGTGATTTTTCCGAAATTATTTGCATGAAATTTTGGGGTCATTTGACTTTCTAAAACTACCTTTTATCAATTTAGATTTGATTGGAAACGGTAAATGAATTTCCCGAAAGATTATTAAAAATTTAAACGACAATTAATTTAATTCTTTTCTGAAGATCAGCTATTTATAAACGTAGTGAATTAGAATTCAGGAAATTAACGCCTCATTATTGGAAATACACCTAGACACAAGTGACTTCAAAGGCTATTTGATATAAAGTCAGATATAAAGTAACGTCACTTTACTCTATTATTTCATCGCGATAGCGATTAGTTTGTTCCTACAACAAGTTTTGATAATTTTTCCATTTCCCATTTTTCATCTAAATATTCATTAATATCGAAATACATACGGAAACAATTAATTCTAGACGTAGCATTGTACAAGCGCTGCAGCGACGCAACTGTAAGATAGATTATATTCCTTTCGATGGACATTTTATCCGATATACAACACTTGAACAATAAATCTTACTAAGAGTTTTAATGATTATTAAACGAACGGCTATTAATTGATGAAATTATATTTTCATATTCTTAAAGTTGCAATAAAACGTATTGTAGATTTTACATTCATTTGCACATTATAGACAGAACACCAAAGAAGCTATTGTACCGCTTCACCACTACCGTTATTAGTAAAGAGTCCAAACGATGTGCCCGACCAGTAGCGTCGATGCGAGAGCAGAGTGGGGTAAACTCCGCTTTGAAATTTTACCGGAGCAACTGTTAATGATAGTTACCGATGCTGCCGCGGTTATGTGTTCCACAGCAAAACTACTCAAAACGATTCAACCAAACCTGCTGCACGTCACATGTTTGCTTCACGCTTTACACCTTGTAACAAACATTATACGTACAAGTTATCCTGATGTGGATGAACTAATAGGACAAACGAAAGCGGTTTTTCTTAAATCTCCGAAACGTATTCGCCTATTTCATTCGCAGTGTCCTGACATACCCGAGCCGCCGCAACCAATTCTTATACGATGGGGTACGTGGTTAGAAGCAGCATTCTATTATTATAAACATTTTGAAAAAATTAAATCAGTAGTTTTACAACTAGACGGCAAAGAAGCGGCTGCAATAAGGCTCAGTCAGGTTCAATTTAAAAATCCTCAAGTTGTAGCAAATTTAAAAATTATTTACGACAGTTACGTTCCAATAGTGGATGCAATAAAAAAGTTACAGAACAGTGCGCTGTCCTTATCGAACTCATTAGCAATTATTGACCACGTAGAATTAGCGCTGCATATCCTTGATGATGAAAAAAGTGTTTGTGTTCGTGAAAAATTTAATAGTGTATTAGATAAAAATGTAGATTTTACAAAATTACGGCAACTTTTACCAATACTGAAGATACGTTGTACAGATACGAAGAGCACTTTAACTATGCAAATGTAACATCTCTCAACGTCGAACAATCCTTTTCAGCATATAAGCATTTATTTACGTCGCTACGTACGAACCTTTCCGAGACTAATACAGAAACATATATGATGGTGCAATTACTTCATCGCGCACATCCGGATATTTCTGCAACAATGTAAACATGTTAGGTAAGTTATTTATGTTTTTTCTTAACGTTTTGTAAAGTAATTCAATATATTTATTTTTAAATAAGCGCACTGTTATTCTGGTAAACTCTCCACGCAACGCACGCACGCAACAATGCTCGGGCACATCGTTTGGACTCTTTAGTTATTAGTTAGACTTATAATTATAATATCCTCTCATTAATAACATACCTTAATGTTTCTTTTTTCTGGCATTACGGCATTATCGCCCGTTAACCAGGTAAATAAAAATAAATAAATTAAAATCTTACTCTACTAATCTATTATCAGAGGATGAACTTTATTAGTATCGAATGTGCTCCCTTAAAATAAGCACGATCATCGTTGGGAACGATATTTTCAATTTTATCAGACTTTCAATTAACCTGCACCGCCGCGCATCGTACTTCAAGCATATTAGAATTAAGTCCTTATTTTTTATAAGTTCGCTGGATGTTACAATGTGGTAATGTCTATTTTAGCCATAACGATTAACATTTTCGTAGATTATAAATAGTTATATATAAATTAAATATATTTTACATTATTTTACGTTATTAAATAAAGTAAAAGTAAATAAAGTAAATAAATTAGAAAGGCCTGTTTTACTTTCGAAAATTAAGGTCCGAAGCAACGCAGGATCTGGAATCGATTACGTTTCCATGTATTTACCGAATAATTATATAATAATAAATAATATAATTCAAATACTGTGTATAATTGTATGTTACGCTGATTATAATAATACTATTATTAACATTATAACCAGCGCTTTTTCAGGATTTCAAGAGAAAGGCCTCGCATTTACTTAGCACATAGTACCAGATATGATTAATGTAAGAGCTTTTAATCTAATTTATTATACTTTCTGTTATCTAGGGACAGATAATAGTGGTGTCAAATCCATATAAGGGAAAACTACCGACCCGTTTCCCCATGTAGCCGATTCATACCGATCAACTAGGAACTTGTTTCCCAGAATTAGAGAAATCCCTTCTTAACCTTTGATGGGTAACGGTCGGTACCGACCTCTCGGAACCTACTCCACATCTTGCCCGTCGGGATCTAGGCCGCGCAGGGCGACAACTATTGGCCCGTCGGAGCTTAACCCGTTCAAGTGCCAAGGGACGGCCAGACTTTTTAATAAAAGCTATAATAGTAAGCATCTTTTAAGTATAAAAATGTCCTTTCTTTCATAACTAGTTCTAAGTAGTAACGTAATGATCAATTTCCTTTAATACGACCCCCACACTCTCAGAACATCAATAGACGGAGCTATACTTTACGAGGGGTCTCTGCAAAAAGTATTCATCTCTGCAAAAAGTATTAATTAATACTACTCAAAACCACAAAAGCGTTGTAACGCTTTAAAAAAATCAACACAACACTTCTTTGATGTAGTCATCAAGACAAGTACAACAAGTAACAAGTTAATCGAAATTGAAATGAATGAAAATGAATTCCATTATGTGTTGGTTAACGATTTTGAATATTTTAAAGCGAAGGAAGTTTCGTTAAAAAATGCAAAATTTTCCGTGTACAAAAGTCAATGAATATGACCGCGATCGGTGACTTCATTTATGCGAAAATATGTTTGAGAATTACCAAACCGACTGGATTCATTGAATAGCATTCTCTCAGCGACAAATTGACTCCTGCATGGGCACAATTGTATATACTGAGCTTAGGAAAGTCCTCTTTGGATGCAAACGTGTCATAGACAGCGTTATCAAAAGGCATATTTCAGGACCAGATTTCTTAGATGGTTTATAGTAGTTGTAGTGACCTTGTACCTAGCCTTGCTGCGTTATTTCCAAACGTTGCTAATGCATCTGTTTAGTATCAACAAAACGGTGCTCTGCCTCATTATACTCAACCTGTCAGGCAATATCTGGATCAAATATTTCCTAATCGCAGCAAAGATAGACATAGCATTGTCAAATAGCCGGCGCGATCACTAGATTAATCTCCATTAACTTTTTTTCGAGATAGCTGAAATCACAAGTGACAAGCCTCTCGAATTACAAGATGTGACTGGCTAACAAATAGTTGGAAAGTTTGTGAGTTGGCTTTCTTTCTGTATGAATCGTCATTTTCGAATTTGAGGCCCAATTCCATATAAACAGCTTACTCTAGGTTCCTATTGTGGGGCATAGCTGAATTTGAAACACAATGGACTTGTTATCCTTGATGTTAGGGTCCCGTTTAAATTGATGTCAACGTAGTTTGTTTGACAACGATTGCTGAAGGAATCGTCTTTATGTGAAGGAGGTACCAAAAAATATATATAGGAATTAACTTGTCCAGGGATTTTTCGCAAATACAAGTTACTGTAAAAAGGATACATTGACAAGACTATAATAAAGCCTACATTGGACAAACGAGAAGAGCGATAAAAACTAGATTTAAAGAACATATAAGAAATTATCGCTACGGTCGATTGGACGCGTCGAGTGTAGTACAACATATAAATAAAACTGCACTCTAGCGCTTTTATTTCTTATTATAGATAAGCGATGTCCATTCTTTCTTATTTCTTTGCCATTCTTCTTGCATCATTCCACGATATTCCTCTTTTTCTCAAGCTTTCTTCTATTGTGCTATCCCATATTTTTCTTGGCCTTTCTCTTTTTCTCTTGTATCTTGATTTTGCCAGCCACGCTCTTTTCGTCAATCTTTCTTCTGCCATCCGTACCATATGCCCAAACCATTTGAGTTTCTGCCTCTCTATACTATCTAAAGCCGACTCCACTCTTAATTCTTTAATTCTTCTCTGATCTTCTCGTTTTTTAATCTATCCTTTCGAATGACCCCTTTAACCGCTCTTAAATATTTCATCTCCAACGCTCGTATTCTACTATTAGTTTGATTGTTTAAGATCCAACTTTCACTGGCGTATGTCAATAGAGGTTTAAATATTGTGTTAAACACAGTTATTTTTGTCTTCTTTGAAATGTCCTTCTTTTTTATAAAAGCGTTGTTCAATGCATAATATAATTTTATTCTACTTTCAATTCTGCTGTTAATTTCTGCTTCGTCTTTACCTTCCTGATGTATATTTATTCGGAGATATTTGAATATTTCTACTTGTTCTATAATAGCCATCCATTCGCATCTATATAAATTATCATATTCGCATCGTGTTTCCCTATTGACATGATTTTAATCTTCTCTACATTTATCTTCATATTTCTCTCTTTTAAAGCTGTTTTCTAAATATTCAATATTCCGCATACGCTACCAAGTCGTCCGGCAAAGGCACTTTCCACGATTTTCACCATCCTCATGTTTTTATACCCTATTTGTAGTTTCTTTGTTTGCTCTTCAATCTCTTTCAAAATGTCATCAAGTATTATGGGTTGTTTACCATACTACGCCACAGTCCTTGCTATCAAATACAAGTTGTTTGAGAAATATGAACTTTCAAACAAACGTCAAACAAACAAAATCAAAAAAAAAAACAAACAAACAAACAAAAATCAAATAAAAAAGATAACATCATTGTAGTAAAATTTATTAACATGCGATACAACCCGCTGAGAATGTGTCAAAGAATGTTCTGCTGCAGATAAATATCAAGGTGCTTAAGCGAATTTATATTTTGCTTTTAATAGATTCAGATACTTAAGGAGAATCATTTTAAAAATGCACTACTTCCGATAAATTGCGTGAATAAGTAACGACGAGAATGAATTAAAATTGGAGGATGTGTAATGGGACTTCCTCCGATTTTCCTCCTCTTCATTATCTACAAACTAATGAAAATAAAAGTATGCAGCAATTTAATATAATGATTAGCAATTTCCAAAGATAAGCCGTAATTGTAGCAGTTATTTGCCTTTATTAAACACGTTTGTGGTGTAATTCGTACATATTTACTTTACAAATACCTCGACAGGATGGAGTGAATCACATGCAACGGTCATCTTTCTCGAGAGCGTGCAGCACATGGTCTCCTCATTTTTAAAGCGGCTGGCAATAACAGAAGGCCAATTACCGGTCAATTAGCTTTAATGTACGGCTATTATACGAGTAATGGCCTGACGACTCCCCTAATTGACTTGAAGTCTCCGTGCGAACGTGATCTAATGATGACCGTATCCTCTGATGGTGGTTTACGTTTGTAAATTTGGTATATTTCAATAAGAAACACAAGAATTTTTGAACGATTTGTATTTATTTTGCACTTACTCTTTAAGGTAAGGTAAATGCATTTTGACGGGATGACTTCGTAACTATCAACTTAATATAAAGAATGTTTAAAGCCGTCTTCTAAAAAAGTTCAAATCAGATTTTTTCTAGCAAACTGTGGTATAAATGTGGTAAATTCGCGAGTACTAACTAAACAAAAGTCACATGTCAAACAGTTTTACAAATATATGTAGTTAAATAACGCGTATTTTCCGTATATACATAGCGGAATGGAAGCACCATTGTAGATGCGTATTTTACATATACATAGCGGATCAAAAAGTCTAGTGCCACACAAATCTTCAGAAGTTCATCATCTACTTTCACAAATCCGCTTCTTATCTTAACGTCTGCTCAAGGTAGTTTAAAGTTAATAAAAAAAAGCTAAAACTAAAAATTAACTCAACCTTCTCAATCCTCAATCCTCCGTTTATTTCAATACATTAATCATGCCACTTCCGAATATGTATGTAAGCGCCACACTCTCGGTTTCCGGGTTGGAACCGCGTCATTATCGTAGCTTCTACCATTGTGTATAAAAGCATTTCTCAATTGAAGAGGCGTATCTCTCGTATAAGCTTGTCGTATTCTTATATAAAGTTCTATTCGAGTCCTTGCATGTGTTTTTAACTTAAAAAAAATCTAGTGACGTCAAATCAGGCGATGTGGAGAGCTGTAATAAACTGGACAACTCGATCCATCCAACGATTTAAAACATGTTTATTTATCCATTGCTTCACAGTTCTAACGTTACGAACAGAGCAACTCTTTAAAATGTCTTCCTTCTACAAAGGGAAATTCATCTATTACGCCCAGAAAGTTATTTCTACATTGTCGACGCTTTTCAATAATGATAGCAAGGGCTGTGACGTAGTATTGTAAACAACACATAAAAAATCTTTAATTAATCTCTTTATCTATTTTTAATTTATTATGTAATAGTATAATTATTCTCCGGGACAGCCGTTTCGAAGACAATTTAAAGAACATATAAGGAGTTATCGCTACGGCAGACGCGTCTAGTGCAGCACAACATATAAACGAAACCGAGCAGAGTATTAAATTAGAAAACTTGAAATTGATTAATAATGCAACTTCGCTGTGGGAATTAAACGCGTATATAATAAAAATCTGATGAACAAAGAGAATGGACCGTTATCGTACACTGTCCTTCTTGACCTTTTTCAGCAAGGCCGGCACATTCAATGAAATTTTAAATGATTTCTCCCAAATGGTGCCCCCGTGTTTTAAACATAACATTTTTAAAAATTGCACTGTTTAGTAAGCTCTTTCATCCTTTGGGGTGCTGCGTAAAATAAGAAACTGGTTGAACCAGTGCAAAATGTATTCAATGAACTATAAGTTTTAGTCACCTATAAGTAATGGATGCTACTTGTTCACAAAAATGTCAAATAATGCATTTTAATTCAACAATGTTGCGTTTCTAATCAACAATGTTACTGCTTCCTTCCAATCAAGTGTTAAACGCTTAGTGAACATTAGAGAGAGTTAGGCAGATATTGAGATATTGTTTCCTTTAAAATTTTAATTCGTTGATTGAAAGAAGAATACGTGTTGAGGTTAAATTAAAGAACGAAATGTATTGGGCTAAGCTACTAAGTTCAGTCGATCCAACAGATTTCAAAGATCCCTTTTACATACATTATTTGTTAAGTAATAATAAGAAGCTTTTTTGCTCGGTATAACTCAATTATTTTGATATTTTTGCAATGTTCGACAAAGATGCTAAAAAAATAATTGCAAAGAAGCATGAAAGTGGAATTTTTCATATTTCTTTATTATTACGGAGTTAGTCGGGTAAATTGACAGGATTGCCACCCTGTAAAAACGTTTTTGGGGCAATTCAAAAATTAGGTTCTTTACTAGTGCTTTGGGAATAAGTGTATCTTATATATCTCTATATACCCATGGTTTCAATTTTTTTGAAATTTTCGGGTTGGCAATGTTTTCTTGCTACCGATTACACAGGCCAACAAATGGCCTATGGGCCTATGGTAATGGGAGGAACTGATATAAACGATTAATTAAAACAAAATAAGATCTACGGAATTTCATAAAAAGAAATGGCTTTATGAACGCCTGCATATTGTTTTTATGTTTAATGTAGGTACAAAAACTTAACATAGTGTAATACATACTTTCGGAGAAATCGCGGTTTTTATATTTACGCGGCCGCGCTGACTCAAAAAAAAACAACTAACTTTAAAATCCCTAATTTTTGGGACAACAGAATTTTTAAAATGCAATGATCACAAGATGAGTTGACGTTAGTCGAATATAAAAAATTAAGTAGGTTCCAAATTTGAAAGTTTGCAGACTTATTTCGTTTGATGGGATGATCGACACATCTCTTCAACTTTCGATTTCGTCGGAAGGAACGTACACTTTTTTTATAAGCATCCCTAATTTTTATAAAACAGTCGTGTCCGGCAACTATTTGACTGAATTTGATCAATTTCTGTAAGTCTAAACGCTACAGTCTTAAACCTAACATGATTCTTATGAATATTCCAGCGAAAACAGGGTAGCACCTTATTGCTTGTTGCGTATGCAAAAGTGTTAATTCAAAAATTTTGTACAACTTCGTAAAGTGGCTGTGAACAACCATCCCCGATTTTGTCTACATTTCCTAATACACATATACGATGAACATGAACCGTCTTTTAGACCGTAGAATTTTATAAAACTTTGTTCTTTGCGAATAACACTGGCCAACAAATTTCAACTTTTGATTTTGCCATAAAATAATTTATACTAATCTGGATAGAAAACATATAAATTTATTATAATTTTATTTTAGTAAAAGGTAGAAGGTCAAGTTAGCTCGATTTTTTTTTTAGATTTCAAAGAAAAGGTTTCTAGATTAGATTATGATTTAATGTATATTTCAAGTTATTATAATTAGAAATGTGAAGTAATACTGCTCCGTCTCTTATAAACAATATCTACAGTATCTCTTCTTAACATCCAACAGTAATCTGCTAACATTCCAGGATTCTATTTCCCCTGATACCGTTTGTCCATTCCCATGATGTCTTGGTGGAAGCTCTCACCGTGTTCATTGCTAACGTCCCCCATATTTTCCGGACAAAAATCCAAGTGAGAATGTAGAATGTGCACTTTGAGGGACATATTACAGCCAGCAGCGTGAAATGCTTGTAACGTCCATTACTAAAGTTTTATAGTTGTCAGCTTTTTTGTTTCCCGAGAAATTCCTGAAAACTTGTACCATGGAGAGCGAAGCTGTTTTTTCCTTCGCTGTTAATTTGGTTTCAAAGATGTCATCATTTACTATTTCTCGTATCTGAGGTCCAATAAAAATATCTTCTTTCAGTTTCCCTTGTGTTAATTTTGGAAACTTTTCACGAAGGTATTTAAAACCTTTGCCTTCAAGATCCAGTGCCTTTACAAAGTGTTTCATGAGCCCGAGCTTCACGTGGAGAGGCGGTATTATGATCTTTTCTTTTTCTACTAGAGGCTGATGTTATACATTGTCTTTTCCTGGTATAAACTGTAGTCGTAGTGGCCACTGTCGCTTATGTTTTTCCCAAAGACATAAAAAGCAACGGTATTTGGTGTAACCAGATTGCATACCCAAAGTAATTGCGATTACTTTAGAATCTGCACAAATATTCCAGGAATAGTCTTTGCACTTTATCTTTGCTAATAAAATTTTCAAATTGTCGTAAGTTTGTTTCATAGAAACAGCATGACCTATCGGCATAGAAGGATAATGGTTTCCATTACGCAACAAAATTGCTTTTAGGCTGCTCTTTGATGAGTCTATGAATAATCTCCAAGAACTGGGATCATGATGTGTTCCAAAAGCTTCAGAAAGTTTATAAACATTATTGCAGTAGACCAGATTACCGGTCATACTATAAAGGCATTTTTTCTGTAGCCAGAGCTTAGCCAATGTTGCCGCTTTTCGAATCATTTTTACTTTATACATGCTGTTCAATTTCATCAGTTACTAACTTAGGATAAAAACCTTGTTGGTCAGTGTTATCAGTTACTTTAGAATCGCTATTACTCCCACGCTACTCATTATTTTGAAAAGGTAAACACTACAATACATACATAAATATGCCGAGGAATTACCGATATCGATAGCTTTTTGACATTCTTAATTCGATGTTAAGCACTAATCGCTCTATTGAATAGAAAAAGGCATTTTTCTAGAAAATATTATACTGAAAAAATTTATGCATCCACACAAACACCTCCTCAAAGCACCAATTAATTTTCAAAAGTGTACGCAAATAGAGAAAAGCATTGGACCGTCATCATTGGGGGAAAAATGAAATCATGGACGGCGAACATCTGTGTATGTAAATATTGGTACATCGAAGCGTAGAGCGTCGCAATTATCCGGTTGTTTATTTTCGCGCGATATAAAGAGGCGCGTCCTCGTTGGCTGTTTGTTAAAGAGCGTCAGCGGCGGCTCGTTAATCCTAAGTACTTTCAAATCCGTTTGGAAACAAAAGTAACCCAGTAAATACACCAACAATAAGTCAATCTCGGTCTTACCGTACGATTATTTTGTTAGTAGTAAGGTTGTTATAAACTTGTTTCTAAAAACTAACTAAAAGAACAGTTTCATGCGGTAAAACTAGCCTAGAAAAAGGGATTAATCTAATATCTCCGTAAATATATATTTTAGAAAAAATTGTCAACCAAATTTGTTTAGTAAGCTATTTTCTATTATTTTGCATCAGTTGTAATTATTTTTTTTAAGTGACTTCTTATGGCAACAAAGGAAAACATTTTCAAATGGTTTTTTATTATGCATATAATCTTTATAAATCTCTAATATAGATTACCATATTGAGAATATAACCATAAGAAGATAACCATTGAGAAAAAATTTAAATTTAATAAAAATCCCAAGACCAAAGAATTAATTATTTCTCCAAATTGAAGTCTCTGTACGACCTGGCAATTTCCAAAAATTACGAATAGTATGTTGAAGACCATTAGATATATAGACCATATCGCCTAGTTTCAATGCGAAATTCAATGGGTATCAAGACTTTCCGACGCCTATGCATCGGCAGCGATGACAATTTCCAGTTGACGGCGTCAAAGAAATTTGCACTTCTATATACATCAAAGCGTCAGTCTATTATAACATTTGCGTCAATGTTAAAGAGAGACGCTTTACACCAATCATTGCTAACTGATCGGCGACAATAAGAACCGTGCTCGCGGCGAAAATATATAAATCAGTGCAATTTCGTGAACTCACTCGCGGTAGTTTGGGAGATTGCGCTTGTTGCTGTCTATGTTCAACCGACGATAATTTGTCAGAGCGGCAATTCGGCAAAGCCTTAAATCGGATAATCTAACAGGTCTGACGTCCAATCCAACGGTCGGGAAAATAGGTCATTGCTTGGCGTATCTGGTTGATTAGGATTGGGGAATAAGTTCAAAATGTTTGGTACAATTCAGTTACGCAGTAAGTTCAAGTAAGCGTCCCCTGTTAGGTTATTTTTAAAGAAATATGATTCGTTGCCCAACAATGACGATATTTTAGTTTTCGCAATGCTGCGTTTAATGCTCCATCATCTTTAATGCATTCTCAGTCGACCAATAACGTCAGTTGTGCATATTTGCTAATGCACAGAAGACGAAATATTGTCGAAAAAATCTGAATCATTATTAAACATTCCCATTATTGTTCCACCAAACTACATTCGTTTGTTAGGTCATCTTCGTCAAATTCATGTAGAAGATGTATCTTCTAGGCTTGTACCAGGAGTGCCCAAAGTTCTGGAACTTGTACTCTAATTAACTTATAGCCAATGCAATTAATGATAAACAAGTTTTGACATGTTTATGGAGTAATGCAATGTACTTCAGTCTGAACCAGGTGTTTGACTGGTGTAGATTGTTTTTGTAACCATGGAAGACTCGGTTAAATTTTGAAGAACTATAATTTTCTTTTTGTGGAAAGAAGGCGTGAATATTTCGAAGATTATTCAACGTCTGCAAAGGGTGTTTGACAAGTTAGCAGAATCTAAAAGTAGGGTATATCGATCGATCGATCATTTCTCAAAGAAAGACAAAGGATGTTTTGAACGATTTGCTATAAAAATTATTTACGTATTCACCTTACTCGTGGATCTTGCATCCAGTCATTTTCATCAGTTCCCAGTTTTGAAACGGGGTATTCGGTTCGAGTGTTTAACTGACGTAAAAGGTGCTATAAGTAAGTGAATTGCGGAGACACCAAAAGAGTTCTTTGAGGACTGGTTAATAAAATTAGTTTATCGTTGGGATAGATGCATTCAGTTAAATGGAAATTATGTAGAAAAAGTACATTGTAATATTGATGAAAACTGACGAAATAAACAAAATTATAGCTAACTTCCTAGAATTTTTGAAACATTACCTAGTACTTTTTTTTTCCTCAATATTCAAGCAAACAAATCTTAAAGTTTGTTTTTCTAAATTTAACGCCCAATCTCGAGGAAACAGTTGGTTAGGTTGCAGGAGTTCGCTCTAGATCAGCGTTGTTGAATATATGGCAAACTTCGTTAAGAGGACGTTTGGCTAAAACTAGCAATAATCTGCTGCCATAATAGCATTAAGTAAATCGTAAATATACAACTGCTACTACAGAAACAAATGATCATCCGTAACTCCTAAATTGTTCTTACTTAAGGTTTATAACACATTATTTAACAGATTATATACACTCCGCCAAAAAAGTATCGCATAAACTACAAAAGGGCATTTATAAACCAAGATATTTTTATACGTTCACAAAAAGTTTGCCTCGTGTATGTGAACTATAAAAACACTAACAAAACCATGAAACATAGCTTTTTTACTTTTTTTTTCTAAAAGAACACATTTAGAAAAATGCATATGTGTAAGGTTTGTTCAGTTGTTTATTGAAAGTCTTCCTATACGGACAAATTTTAAAGTGCGAAGTCAGAGTTCCGTACCAACGCTTTTAAAACTAAAATGAGCAATTTAACTTCAGAACAAGTGGCTGCTATAGTTGGTTTAATCGAAGATGGACGATCTCAAGCATACGTTGCTAATTTGATGAATATCAATCAGTCAAGTGTTTCTAGAGCCGTAGCCAGATATAGAGAAACAGGCAATTACAGTAGAAGACCTGTACCAGGTCGTCCAAGATGTTCTACTCGCCAAGATGACCGCTATTTACTACTACAAGCATTACGTCGAAGACATGTAACTGCGAGACAATTGCAGAACGACTTGGCTAGAGTCAGAAATACTCGTGTGAGTACTCAAACTATTCGGAATAGGTTACGACAGAGTGGATTAAGAGCTAGAGTAGCTGTAACAGCCCCTCGTCTCACTAGGAACCACCGAGTGGCTCGCTTAAGGTTTGCCAGAGAACATGTAAATTGGAACATTAATGACTGGGCCCATATACTCTTCACAGATGAGTCAAGATTTGGTCTTTACACCTCAGATAGGCGTATCTCAGTGTACAGACGAGACGGTGAGCGCTATTCGCAGTGTAATATCAGACCTAGATCTAATTTCGCTGGTGGCTCTATTATGGTTTGGGGAGGCATCTGTTTAACAGGTCGTACAGAGTTAGTACCAGTAGACAGAGGTACACTGACTGCCCACAGGTATATAACGGACATTTTATAAGAACATGTAGTACCATATGCGCCAATTATAGGAAACGAATTCATGTTAATGCACGATAATGCACGACCGCATGTTGCAATAATCGTCCAGGAATACCTTAACGATGTTGGTATTCCAGTTTTAGATTGGCCTGCGGTAAGTCCGGACATGAACCCTATCGAGCACGTGTGGGACCTCCTTCACAGACGGATACGAACCCAAAATGTTGCCCTAGCGGACCTGCATGGAGTGGGAGAATTTGGATCAGGCTTATATACGGAGGTTAATCGAATCTCTGCCAAACCGTATGCGAGCGGTCATAAGAGCCAGAGGTGGCAATACTCAGTATTAAAAGCTACTGTTATGACATTTTCCTTTCCAAAATTATAATTTCTTGTTTTAATAAAAATCTCAAGTGTGAGTTCTTGTTTTTATTTGGCCTGTATTTTATTTAAACAATCATAGAAATTATATCTTAGAGCGCATTAAAGTATATTTACAACTTTATGCTACAAACAAAGATTACGCGATACTTTTATGATTCAAAACTAAATTATGCGATACTTTTTTGGCGGAGTGTATATGAGTTGGCCACATTGTCACCATGATAGATGTCAAGTGCTTTAGAAAAAATGCTCATATAATCTTGTATGATGCGGTTTACATTTGTTCTTTGATGTCCGGAATCTGCATGTTTGTTTTTTATGAAATTATGAAAGCTGGAATTCGATAAATGTAACGAGCAGCTTAAAAACCTATAATTATTATT
Source organism: Oryctes rhinoceros (assembly GCA_020654165.1). NCBI lineage: Eukaryota > Metazoa > Arthropoda > Insecta > Coleoptera > Scarabaeidae > Oryctes > Oryctes rhinoceros. Next base: position 76,429 of record JAIOKQ010000977.1, read on the forward strand.
ATTATTTTAATTATTGCTTACCATATGGTAGCGGTACTACAATTAAAACTAAATTCATTAACGAAATAATATTACATAATTTCCTTTTATGTATCCAAAACCATCTGTACTCAGCTCGCCAGTATATTGATGTATCACCCGTCGCCACTATATCCATCCAAACTTCGGTTTACTGCAGAAATTTGCTGCATTTTCCATTAGACTCTCTATCGTTGTTTAGTCATAACGTGGGTGTTTAGTCATAATCTTCTAATTTTCACTTCATTTCAAGGTTTCAATTGTTTGCTAACAATATTCTTAACGTAAATAGCAACCTATTAATGTAACCCTAATATGACTTGAATAATGTTTTTTTTTTTTTTTTTAATACATTGTCGCGTATTTCTCTTCTAATGAAACAAGATAATAATATGAATTGTTCACCCGTAATGATCCGCTACTGAACACCGACTCGTACAGAGTCAGGGAATTAATTTCCGAATTAAACGAGGTGAGGCAAGCAAGAGAGAAGATATCGATACGTAGCGGGAATGAATACCGTCATCTTCCCTCTTTCTCGGCTCACCTCGTTTCGTTCGGAAATTAATTCCCTGACCGTACGTATTTTCGAACTCGAACTCCGTTTCCGAACATTAACGACTATGCTGTCATCACCGCTTTTCATCCGGTGTACATAAAAATGACAAACAGATGCGAATCGACTATTATCCTCGCATCAAACGCACCTGCTTTACACAACAGAATACACGGAATTTTACCTCTGCTTCATTTTTTGCCGCTTGCATTTTTCCCACCTCCTATTGTTCCTGTTCCTCGCAATTGTTCGTTCACTTTTCTCAGCGTTACATTTCTGTCAGAATAAGGTCACTCTCGTACGATGTACAGCAATGTCCATTTCAGATGTCAGGACTCTCGTACGCACCAACAGTAACTATGTTACTTATGTACATATGTGAGGCTTTAACGTGTGGCCTGACATCTGCGATGGACAATGCTGTACATTATATACGCGAAAGGTTCTCTCTATAATGATAGAATTTTGTTTCTCTGTCCGTGGTCATGGACGTTGCAATGTCACCTTCGGAGTACTTTCCTTTTTATATAAAAAATAGGCCAGATTTGAAGAACGGCGTATGTTACGTGTATGCTGCGAAAAAGGGATGTAACGTATGAAAAATAAAATTCTTGTAGTTCAGCTTGTGCTTGGTGCTCTGTTTTAAGAATGGTGCGAGATAGGGTATAGCAAGGAAATTAAGTTTTAAATAAATAATGCAATTACGAACAGACTCTGGATCTTGTTAATTTTAAAAAGAAAACTTGCTTAAAAATTGTCTTTAGATAGAAAATCATAGCTGCTCTTAAAAATTAAACCCACAAATGTATTGTTGTCTTTAGAAAGGCAAAATTATGCAATTGACATGCAAAAATTTATTAAAGGGACAGTATCCATAGAGGGTTTAAAATGATCACTAGTCTCAAATCAGTTTATTTTCCATATATTCGAAAGCAATAGTTAATGCAAGCTTATAGTTATCTTTCAGTTTAATTTTAACTTATCATTTCTATTTAATATAACTACTACATATATCTGGGTAGAAAATGAGCAAGTTGAACGATATTTAAACTATTTACATGGGTCATTACAACTTTGATATTATTCAATTGGGCAGGCTGTAAGTAAAGTATTAACATTTACGAACATTTATTAAATTTACTGTAAATCGTACGTAATAAGCATAAAGAATAGTTGTTTTTTAACTTTTTGTTTTATAATAATAATATTTAATATATGGAATAGACACTGAAACTAAAGCCGGCATTTGTAATGTTTACAAAATCAACGTATGCAATCTTCAAATTGAACGGCAATTAAATCGTTTTTCAGTAATGTGTACACTAGCTAGTGAAATAAGCAACAGATGGCCACGAGCAGCGTGAGCAGCAAAAGCTAGGATTTTCTTAAATTAAAACATCTTTACATCACTGTCATCCTATTCTGCACTAGCAAGTGGTGGTGTTCAGTGACTTTCTTCGTCGTGCAATAAACGTTTCCTCAATGAAATGCCGCTCGACGAAAGGATGTTTAAAGGGATACATAGCCATTCCGAGACCCCACTTATTGACTACCAATAGAAACAAACGGTTAAAGTAAGCTAAATATCACTGGACATACGATCAATGGACGATAGTCCTGTGGTTCGATAAATGAAAAATTTGAGTTTACGATTTGGGTATTTGTGTCCTTGAGTTAGAGAATCAATAAAGAAGCAATCGTAATAATCTAGTTTGAAGATGACGCTATTTAAAATAGACGAAATATTGACAAAAGCTTTCTTTCAACATTTTGCAAAAACAACAGACACGGAATAATTGATTGTAGCTGGACGTCCAATTGTTCAACATTCCTTTAATTAACATTTGATTTATTTATTTTCTTGAATTAATTTATTTTAAATGTAAATTACTTTTTATTTCACCCCTGTATGTTGAATGGAGCTTTCTTAATACTTCATATGCAAAAGTTAGGCAAGCACGTGAGTTAGAGAAAAATATTGATTTTTTCCTCACATGACGTTCTATGCGCGTTGTGATTGCTGTAAGGTAACACCAATTTAAGAATAAGATGAGCCTTATATGATTATTTCAAGAAAGTTTTCTCCCAGCAACCAAAGCAATAGGACGTATGTAAATTCCATTGCCCAAGAAATAGGGTAAAGGGAAATATATACCTTCGTCTTGTACAAGAGATTATATTTGCCGTTCCATCGTGGCATAGCCGAGGAATATAGACAATTTTGAGGTATTTCACCATCGTTATAAGCTGAAAAAGATATTTTAGATATCCCATGTCACAAGGGCGTTAACCACAGCCCAAATAGTGGTTTCTAAATGAGTTAAAGTTAACACAGATATAGTAAAGTCACCATTGCCAAGAGAACCGCAAGTTAAGCTACCTTTACCACCAAGGAAATGAGAAGACGCTCTCCATTCCTAGACAGCGAAACGCATTCGGCTTCGCCCTCCATTGGGGCGCATCCATCAACTTGCTAACGATATGCTTTTATTTATTTCCATATTTATATTTATTTCTTGTTTATTTTAAACATGTGAGTCGGCTAAATCATAAATTGTTTTTGTTATAAATTTTAGTTGTTTAATAAATTTTGATTAAACAACTATTGTATTTATTGTATTTATTTTATTTTACTTTCAAAGGCCCCGTTCTCAGTAAAATCATATTTTTGTATATTTTGTATGCGTTGCTATTCGCTGTACCATAATTCATACTTTTTCCTTCCTTTTGTAATAAAACATTATATTTTGAAATCAATTCTTTTATTTATTGGTGATTACTTGTGAAGCTCTACGAAATTATAAAGATTCCGAATTAATTTTAAAATAAGCACTTTAAAGGTAAGTAGTCCCTATTCAAATATCATTCAATTTGCAATCAGCCCCGGTGTAATTCAGCAACCAACGTGCGTCTAGCACCGTTGCACGGCGGAAGAAAATAATGAAGAGAATATTTAAAGAACGGACTAAGGCTATGTTTACATTAATGGAGATACCATGGCTTGCAATACCATCGCACTGGTTTGGAACCATTTGAACCAATAGTTACGAAAATTCGCATTTTAGACAGCTTTGCCGGCTGGATTGGTCTCACATTTGTAAGATAGCAGTAATAATTTTACGACTTTCTTTTAGCTACTTGTCTAAATCTATCAGCGATAGTGTAGGTAAATACACGTGCCTACAATCTGTTTCGACGATGAAATAACAAATCTATTTTCATTCCTGCAGTAAAATATTTGCGCCCGTTCTCGTGTGAATCCGCCCGTTATTCTGCCTTTCAACTTTTAATTGCATATTGTCATTGTTCGTAGATATGTTTGTCTATATATAGGTTACCTCATCGTGTCACCTTATGACCTATTTTTTCCACATGTGCTGCTTGCAGAAATGTATTGTTCATTGTCTGTTCCGACAATAGGTAACAGTATGACATTATATACGCAAATATTACCTATATACCTACAAACCATGATTACGTTCGAATAAATGTCACTGGTTCTTGAAAATAAATAACAATTTACTTGTGACTATCAGTAATTTGATTTTTTCAGTTAGTTTTTTATGATAGAAATTAAAATACCGATTATATTGTTCCACAGTGGCTTACCGGTGCAAGATTACGAAAGAGGCCTATAAATGCAACAGCAACATTTCACAAATTTGAAAAAAATAAGTTGCTAACGATGTGCAGATGTGCTTCGTTGGCAATTTCTATACATTTGAAGAAATATTTCGCATCACGGTGAAAGAAGTGAAAAACATCTGAGAACCTCCTTTTAATATATGAATGTCCATTGTCAATGCATATAAGAAAGAATACTCTGATGCATTTTGCAATTACATACCTTAAATACAACGTGAATCGGAAGGAACGGACCAAATTCAAGGGATGTATTATTCTTGTAAAAATAACAGAAAAAAAAAACCGTATGTTCTTATACAATTTTCATTTGTTTTCTAGGTCAAATAGCTTGGCGTCGATAATACGTCTTAAATAAAATAAAAATATCCTTTCGTTGACTACACATGAAAAACAAAAAGGCAGATAATCTACGTTCTGCTACGTTAAAAGTTTTCTTCGCTCCTTATCGCTAGAGCTCCCCAACTGCGTGGCGCACCATAGGCGTCGATAAGGAACATAAGTAAAGTACATAAAAACAAAAGAAATAAAGAATTTTAAAACGCTTACTTTTGTAATTAGCCGTATCCAATATAGTGGGTGTTAATGCACAATGAAAATAGTATTAGCCGGCACACGAGGAGGTAGGCACATTAAAACTGTTACCGTAAGCGCAATCCGATTTCTCAAACATCTAAAGCATTAGGAATGTTTCCACAGTCGTTTCTTTCAAGGATGTTCGTCGTTCTGAAAAAATGTTTTTATATCTTGAAAATGAACGCTCGACGTCTAATGATGTAATACACGCGTAATTAAAATAATCTTTGAATTTAGTCACCGGATCAGTAGAGTTACCTTCCCAAACTTGTCTTAACCTGCTAAAATTTGTATCTTTCTTCATAACACTTTCAACATTTCTTGTAACGATATCATTTTTTTTGTTATTTATACAGTGTAGGAGTGTATTAACGTCATCTAATATTTGTACTGACTCCGTCAGGGACAGTGCACTATTTTGTAATTTATTTATTGCCTCAAATACTTCTCTATAATTGTTGTAAACGGTTTGTAAATCTGCTTCAACGGAAATATCTTGGAATTTTTCCTGGCTTTCCTTAATAGCCGCAGATTCGTTGGGATTGAATTGTAAGACGACTGATTTTATTTGCCGGAAGTATTTAAAATAATAAAACGCTGCCTTCAGCCATGTCCCCCAACGCGTAAGAATCGGCTCTGGTGGTTCGGGAATACCGGGACACTGTTTATGAAATTCACTGGTACGTTTGGGAGATTTGAGAAACACTCGTTTCGTATTTGTTATTAATGCATTTACCTCAGGGAAATTTGCACGAATAGTTTCAGCCACAATATGCAGAGCATGAAGTTTACAAGTAATAGTTTCTTTCTCTTCAAGAACATCCCATAATGTTCTTGAAGAGAACGACCTACACAACGCATTGTCGCGGCACCATCGGTCATGAAAATGAATACTTGAGTAGTGGCAATTTCAAATGTTTGTAAAGTATCAACGACTACGCTCTCGATAGCGTCGGCAGTACACGATTTTAGTCTTTTACTAGCTAATAACATTCCCTTTGTAGGTTGACGAGGTTCCAGTATACGTACAATCACATTCAAAATAGAATGTTTTTTACGGTCTGTCGTTTCGTCAATACATAACCACAGTAGTTTATTTTTTATTGCAGATCTGATCCTGTTTTCAATTTCGGTACGTACACTTGGCACACATCTCCTTAAGCTTGTTTCCGACGGTAACTCAAAGTCTGGATTATATTTATTCCAAAATTCACGGAATGGTTTCTTCCTGAGTAAGGAAAACGGTAAATTACTCGCAGTCAGCATATAAAATAAATCAATTATAAATTGAGTTGCCTCAGTCGGTGATACACCCAGTTTTTTATTTTTGTGTTGCTGACTATTTACATATCTTCTACAGCCATATTTATCATTGCACATCAGAGGTATATTACAAATTTTACATATAATCTTACTTCCATTATATATTAAGTCAGGAAATTCTCCACAGAACTTTTTCACTTTGTCGGCCTGTGGGCGTTTCTTACTACGCGCGTCCGCCATACCGTCACAACCCGATCGCATACGGTAATAAACTACCGAAATGCGATGCGAGTTATTTGCTCATATATTACATTACATATCCCCCCGGCCACGCCCGGCGGTACGCCTTCTGACTTGCCACGCACTTTGGGGAGCTCTACTTATCACATATGACTTATGGATTATTAAATCAATACATTAATTTGTTAGAAAATTGCACGAAATTGTTATAATTTGTAAATAAACGAATAATTTATACGAAACCACCAGTACTGCCATTTACGGACGCGTTTCGTCGTTTACGAAAAACGTCTTTACGCAGAAAGGCTTCTGCAATCACAAATACTTCGGTTAATAAATACACAGTGGCAAATATTTTAAAACGTCATAAATATCATGCATACAAGCCGCAATTCGTACACATATTACTACCAAGGGATTGCGATATTCGATTTGAATTCTGCGCTTTGATCAAAGGAATGTTGGCAGAAGACCCGTATATCACAAAAAGTATAATTTCTTCCGATGAAGCAACATTTTCATCCAACGGAACCGTGTCATGGTCCTGGTGGCTGGTGTCGCTGGTGGTCCGACAGTAATCCAAACTTTGTAATAAAAAGTCGTAACCAATATTCGTTTAAAACGAGCTTATGGTGGGGTATTTACAAAAATAAATTAATTGAACCTTTTTCGACATTCCTTAAATGCCGCATATTACTTACAATTATTAGAAAATCAAGTAAGTGATTTTTTGCACGAACTTCCGTTACAAGAACGTATGAAAATTTGGTTCCAACAAGACGGTGCCTTCATCTATAGTACCATAAACGTTAGAGTCTTCCTTGAAAATATGTTTAATGAAAAGGTTATTCACAGGCATTCAGATATTTTTCGGCCTCTCAGGCCTCCTGATTTAACTCCCCTGGATTTTTTTTATGGGGTTACTTAAAACAGCAGGTTTATCAGCGAGGACCATTTGATGATGTAGACCATTTGGAAAGGATTATTTCTGAAGAATGCCAAAAAATTACTCCAAATATAATACGGATAGTAATAAAAGCGTTTGAGAAAATAACAAGTAAATGCTTACAAATAGAAGGTGGATATGTCGAAGCTTTAGTAGATTAAAGTAAAAGTTGATTATTTTTGTTACTGTATAGATAGATGTTTGTTTACTAAATATTCTTTGTATGGATTTTCCTATATCTAGCATAAATAATTATTATGCATTCATTACGTATTTAAATTGTAATATTGCTCAAAAACATTAATAAATGGAAAGGTTATCATATTTTTAACAGCCAAGAAAGATAAATTCAGTATTAAATTTATAACTACAAATAGTTTATAATGTAAAATGTAAATAATCACAAAACCTTAATTTTTATGCTAAATGGCTGTAATTGCATATTTGAATGTAACTTATAATTCAAAACAACTTTACTTTATAACATTCTTCTGTATTGTAAAAAATAAAGGTACTTTACTCTTGAGTAAAATTGACATTTTTTGACAAACCTCGTATACGGCTTAAAAAAATTTTAGAAAAAAAAAGTTTTGGACCATGCACAACTTTTTATCAAGAATATAGTTTTACACAAAACTAATAATAAAAAAGTTTTCCATATGGTTGCAACTTAAGTAGACACACTGTATACGACGTTCCTACGATCCACTACCAGCGTTCGCAGACTTGTATTGATGAGTCGCGAAACCCCTTCAGCGATGGTGGTGCTGGTGGTTTCGTATCAATTATTAGTTTAATTAATTTCCATTGGTGAATCCCAACTAGCCAACAACCCTGCGACCCTGGCAAAGTGTTGACTATTGACTTGCATTCTATTCTGTGAAGGTCGATATAGTGTTTAGGCAATGTTAATTGATTAGAACATGTAAGTGTGGATACCGCATTGGTACTTATTAATTTGTAATTATAGAACAAATAGAAAGCGGACAAGAACATATAACTTTTTTTCATTATTTTAATGTGCACGACGTTTAGTCCGTTCCTATCGAGTCGCCCTGTATACTTGAAATAAATCTTTAAGTTCGCTAGTAAACATGCACATTTCAACGTTGTGGATACGCGGCGAAGACACTTCGCGGTGGCACAACACGGTGTACCACATAACATTACAGCTTGGAAAGAATTTTAAATCGCTTATTTAGGTACAATATTATTTTGAAAAGAATAAATATTGTTAAAGAGAAATCGTTTCGCATGTATTATTGGCCAAGAATTAATACACGCTACCGATAACTGACGAGCAAAGGGATTGTAAGACAATTAAAGTGTTTAGTGTTAGTTGTAACAGAAAGTATATTTGAAAGTGCAATTCTCAATACATTCTGCGCCAAGAGTGTGAAGTTTCTATGAATATGGAATTTGATGATGTTATCTAGTATTTCTTCCTTTTGTTTGTTATATCTAAATCCTCCAAAATTTCAAGTGTTGTTTCTTGGCAATAGGAAGATTTGCAGGTCTCCGAGTGAAGGTGTTGATTTGAAAATTAACAATATCAAGTCGTTGTAGGGATAACATAAATACCTAGAAATAATAGCTTAGTTTCATTGCATGCGATTTACGTATGAAGCCTTATTATTTCTTCGAGAAGGCAACCATTAATAAGTTTTCCTCAATATCACGATAATTTACTCCTTAAGTAAAATGTAAAATGTAGATAGAACGTTGTATTCGAATACAAGCGCATCGATTAAATATGTCGATCAGTGCACACAGCAAACTGTTATTACAATTATAACTATAAAGATCCTACAACATTCTACAACGTAAATTGCGATAAATTGCCGAGTGTTTAAATGTAGTTATTTTCTTTGTTTCTTTGCTTACACGGTTTCCCTCGTTTTTTCCTTGTGAAACAACTACTCAGAATTTCAGTTAATACTTGTAGATGTAGGCAATAACTATTAGATAATGTTGGCTTTCGTTAGGGCTTAGTTAGATAGAGCAGTTGACAGGCAATTGGTCCTCGCTCTGAGATTTTTTGTTTTTGTTTTATTTATTTATTTGTTGAAATTCTGTTGAAAACTGAAATTTCAGTTATAAGATTACAGCTCGTTTCAAAACTCGTAATTACGTAAAAAAAATCGCAATGAGAGTAATGTTCTTCATCATCCTCAAAAAGTTACCATTTTAAGCAATCGAATAAGTTTTCCTCATAGAAATACTTATAATGCTTTATTGCGGCGAGCATTCTTCGTCATATTTCACTAATTTTAAAGTACAAATAACGAAAAATAAACTAACTTTCAGTCCGTGCTCTCGACGGCGTTGTTGATTTGTGGGATCATAAAGAAGGGCGTTCGAAAACGGCTTGCTGTATGGATAACTATAGAGGGCAACTTGTTCTCTAACATTTGGAGTTATATCCGCAGCAGCTACATTAAATCTTATTCCGGTAATAAAAGCGGAAAGTCTAATGAAATTACGTCGACCGAGGAACGTACTGGAGTAATTTATTAGCGTTGGAAAATGTGAAAGTGAACAAAAACGAATTATATGAATTATACGAAAATGGTATTTTTGTAATTATAAACGATTTTGTTTTTATTAGTTGCGAGTCGTTGGTTTTGAAGGAACCAACAAAAGCGAAAGTAATTGTAATTAAAAAAATAAATAAATAAAAGCAGACAGGTAACTAATTCCATTTATTCGAATTCATGTAACTGTTCTTTATTGGTTTTGTTCATTTTAAAGTTTTTGATGGTCCTACTTGTATGTACGTACATTATACAGTCTTATTCGGATATAGTACGAAAAAAAAATTAGGTGAAAGAAACGCATGAGTAATGCCTAAATACAAAATATTATGGTTCTATGTGCACGTAGTAACGAGAAAATGATTTTTCTTTATTCGAGTCCGACTCTGTCTTAGTTAACATATGGGAATCACCGGCAGTCGCTGAAGCAGCGTTCGGATATCCATTTAGTATGCACATAGCATTCACCGTCATTACACGCAATTGCAATGGCATCCTATACGAATATCGAATACACCGATATGATTTTGATTTATGGCGAAACAGGACAAAATAGTCTTGCGGCAGAAAATTTGTACGCGGAACGGTTTCCCAATCGGCGGCATCCATCATCCGAGACAATTGTGAGAACCGTGTATCGACTTCGAGAAACAGGATCAGTAATTCCACGTTTCGAAGGTCGCGGCCGTCATATATCACGTAGAGTTCAGCAAACAGAAGAGCATATTTTAAACATCGTTGAGGCGGAACCAGGCATAAGTACTACAACTTTAGCCCAGCAAGCAAATGTGTCCCAAACGACGGTGCATCGAATTTTGAAAAATAATTTACTTATTTACTTGGCCACTTCGTACTCCCGATCTAAATCCATTAGACTTTTTTCTGTGGGGATACATGAAAAGCTTGGTATATGATCGTCGCCCTGATATTGAAAATGTCGAAGATCTGCGAAATCGCATTTATGTTGCAGCTCAACGCATTCGCGAAGACATGGTAAATTTTACTCGTGTGCATGATAACTTTCGTCGCCGAATTGATGCCTGTATTAGAGCTCACGGTGGACATTTCGAACATTTTTTACATTAATAAATTATTTTGTCCTGTTTCGCCTAGATCGGTCCTTGTTAGGACCACCACAAATTTCATAAAAAGAAAAAGAATGTATAACTACAAATAACTCAAAACCCGACATTTCGGATGCATTAACTTTAAACATTAAGAACGCAAATCATATGGTTATCGGCATATTCAATGTAAACACATAAACACTTCGACATCAGCTGTACGACAGACTAATGCATTTCAATAGACTATTCACTATTCATAGCATCTACAATGCTTTATCGATTTTTATTTGCATCTGGGTTAACTTTGATTCATCAGCGGTATTTGTATAATATAGGAGAAACAAAGATATGGACCGGCTTTACCTGCATTTTGGGCCCTAAAATTTGAACAAAATGTATATGTTACAAATAAATTTCTTTTTAAATTTTCAGTAACACATTGATAGGTAGTCTTCAGATTTCGGTAGCTTACGTGCTATTTACAGGTAACCCTGTATAGGAAGCTCTGCGCGCGTATATTTTATAGTTTTAAAATGTCGGAAACATCTGCGGTCATTGTTCACTGAAGCAATCTAAAGCGACCTAAGTCGGTTTATACACATACATGAAACGCCGCGATTTTAATTCTCCGTTTCTCTCGAATATACATAGATACAGTTTATACATTTCAAGCGTGGGTAAAAGATAATTTCTTCCCTGAGCAATTTGGGAAAACAGCTTTCAAATAAAAATTATTGCTTTAAGAAACGAATCTAGAAAGTTTTCTTATAAATGTTTGCGTTCAGCTAAGTTGCAAATACGTATACATACTTTTTTCATTTTCATTGGTAAATTTTTTTTGCTACTGAAAAACCTTGGTGTGGATACTTTAGATGAGTTTATTCGTTTTAAGCTGGAACTCTAATTAACATTTGCCTTAGTTTCACAATTTGATATCTATATGTATTTGTTATTTTGTTAGACATTCTCGATTGTCACTTCGATTAGGTGTTGGGAGTGTATATTCGATACAAAAAATGCCTAAAGGAAATCGACGCTATTAATTTAAGGTTTAACAAAATTGAAATAGCATGTACATATTGTAGTGTTGTATGTGATCAACGGTGTCATTAAAGAACACATAATCACAGCACCAGTTGCATCCCTCTATCATGCTAAAACAATCGTTCGTTTAGGCATCTATTTTATTAATAGTATACTTTAAATACTCTGCATTTCAAAAGAAATGAACCATCCCGGAAGAGTAGACGCAGAACTTTGAAATTATGTAGAATGAGTTAGTGCATTAAGACAAACAAAGAATTAAATTTTGACGCCCATCTGTCACTGCTGATACAAGTTATCTGTCTGTTAAGGCCTGAAATTGCGTGTTGTTGAATAGTATTTTTCGGAGTAGTTTGCCGTTTGTTTTGATTGTTGTTATTGCATTAGTAAAGTTAGTGCCTCAAAAATGCCAAGAGTTCGAAGACGTGGAAATTTTCGCCAGCTTAAGCCCTTTGAAAGAGGACGAATTATCGAGTTGCGTGAGGCTGATTTAAGTTTTCGGGAAATTGGCACACGCACGGGCCGTCCTCACGCTACTCTCAGACGGACTTGGATGGATTGGTAGGAAGAACGCTTAGAAACTAGTCGTAGAGGCAGTGGACGTCCTGAAGTGACAGCAGCATGCGATGATCGACTGTTAAGGCGAAGTGCAATACAGGACCCAGCAGAAACAACGCGTCCTGTTGCAATCTATTGGGTACGAGCAATTGGTCGTAGAGTGTCTATGAGTACGATTTATCGTTGAATACGCACATTTTGGGTTACGTTCATATCGTTCTTATTTTCGTCTTCCTATGACTCAACAATATAAAGATGCCAGACAACAGTGGAGACTAAACCGACAACATTGGGAAGATGAATGGGAAACTGTCGTCTTCAGCGAAGAATCCCGATTTTGCTTCTGGAATTCTGACGGATGTTAACGGATCGGACGACCTAGAGATCAGAGGCAAAATTGACAGTCTGTTCAGCGTCGTCACGCGGCTTAAACGCCTGGTGTAATGGTGTGAGAAGCAATACGCTACGGTGGCAGGTCTCCTTCGACATTCATTCAGGGCACTCTAAACGCGCGCCGTTACATTGACACCATTTTGGAGCCCGTGTTAGTGACTTTCCAGAGCCCGTCTTCCAATGCGATAATGCGTGGCCTCATATTGCTCCTGTAACGATAGAGTTCCTAGCACAAAACCATGTTCTGCAATTGCTTTGCCGGCCAGATCCCCGGACTTAAACCTTATTGAACGTGTCTGGTATATGATGGACAGAAATTGCCCCGATCACCCCATCCTCCCAACATGTTAGAGGAATTACGTCAACAGCTACAGGTAGCCTGGAATGAGCTGCCTCAAGAGGTAATCGACCATCTGATTTCCAGCATGCCACGAAGGGTTACTGAATGCATAGGAGTACGCGGAGACGCAACACATTATTAACGATGTTGTCAATAAATATTGTCATTTATTTTTGAAAAGTTAATCGTTTGTTTGTCTCTATGCAATGACTATTTCTACGTAATCTCAAAGTTTTGCGTCTCCTTCTTCGGAGTGGTTCATTTTTTTGAAACGCAGTGTAGCTTTGCCCTCAATCACCCAAACTATTTTCTTCCAGAAAACCTGTAATACAAATGCTTTCTGAAGAAAATTTTGATGAGACTGAACTTATCTAGACGAGGTGCTAAAATGCGTAGGCTGCTCAGTAACTAACATCAAACTTCAAAATTCGAAGACACAAACGTAAATTTTTAAAAATAGGGTCGCATACCTTTTTCTGTATCTAACGTTTTTGTATAATAAAACATATGTACGTCTAACATTGAAAGAGACATTTAAGTTCGCTGCGAGTCAATTATTTGGGTTGGGCTGCGAGTCAATGGGTATTGCATCCAAATGGTGTCTGGTGTTTGTTGTTGTTTAGCTACAATGGCAACAGTAAATAGAAGATAGTAGCATTGACACTTTTAAAGTGGTGATGTTAACGCCAAACAGCTATTTCGAAGGTATTAATGCAATATTTAAATAGAGTCTAAATGTTATGGAACTAGTTTTTCTAAGAAACTTATTCCCTAACATTTTATGGAAAATTATTCCGATATTCCGATTATTTTTATTTCCTACATACTTAAAAAATACTTTTTTATTGCACAGGGTGGCTTAAAAAAGTGGGGCACAAATCAACCTTTTTTGAATCGAATACCTTGTATATTCTTATATTCTAGGTAAGAGGTGAGAAGGCGACTTTGAGAGAAGGTTGCAGTTTTGTGAGTGTTTCAGAATATGTGCAACAACAACCCATATTTATATTGCGTTTTCTAATGAATTTATATTTTGCCTCAATAGAAGAGCCGAATTAATAGAGCCGAAAATTATCGATTTAGTTGAACATAAATCCCCGTACGATGTGTGAGGGATAACATCAGCAGAAGATATTACTGTAAAGAGTCCAAACGATGTGCCCGACCAGTAGCGTCGATGCGAGAGCAGAGTGGGGTAAACTCCGCTCTCGCATAAGTAGTAAAAATAAACGATGCATTTAGTTGCCGTTCTAACGTGTTAAAGTATACGTTGAAAATGTTGCGAGGTCGTAAAAATAATGCGTCAAATCGGTTGTCTGCTACCGTAGTAAATAAATTTATACATCGGTTTCCCGATTTAATATATGACGGTAAGGCAGTGAAATGTTTAGTTTGTGAAACAACTTTATTATCTTGGAAAGCGGGTCAGTGTCAAAGACATATAAATAGTGACAAACATAAATTGAAAAAGATTAGACGCAAATCATATAATGAATTTGTGGTTGATTTAACAATGATGCTAACTGCGACCAATAGAGCAATACATAAAGTCCAACACCCAATGTTTCGCCAGTTTTGGAATAAATACAATCCTACGTGGAAATTACCATCTAAAAATACGCTACACAATTACGTACCATCAGTGCGTGAAAGAATTGTAAATTTTACGAAAAAAACGGTGAAAAATAAATACCTTTGGTTGACAATGGACGAAACTACAGATATTAAAAAACAGTCCATCCTATCCATTGTCGTAAGGACGCTGACCCCACAAGGATCTTCTGACCCTTATTTACTAGCCTGTAAACGAATGCAAGATTGTACTGCCACGGCGATACGTAATGTATTAATAGAAACACTACACAAATTTGAAATTTTACCGGAGCAACTGTTAATGTTAGTTACCGATGCTGCACGTCACAGGTTTGCTTCACGCTTTACACCTTGTAACAAACATTATACGTACAAGTTATCCTGATGTGGATGAACTAATAGGACAAACGAAAGCGGTTTTTCTTAAATCTCCGAAACGTATTCGCCTATTTCATTCGCAGTGTCCTGACATACCCGAGCCGCCGCAACCAATTCTTATACGATGGGGTACGTGGTTAGAAGCAGCATTCTATTATTATAAACATTTTGAAAAAATTAAATCAGTAGTTTTACAACTAGACGGCAAAGAAGCGGCTGCAATAAGGCTCGGTCAGGTTCAATTTAAAAATCCTCAAGTTGCAGCAAATTTAAAAATTATTTACGACAGTTACGTTCCAATAGTGGATGCAATAAAAAAGTTACAGAACAGTGCGCTGTCCTTATCGGACTCATTAGCAATTATTGACCACGTAGAATTAGCGCTGCATATCTTTGATGATGAAACAAGTGTTTGTGTTCGTGAAAAATTTAATAGTGTATTAGATAAAAATGTAGATTTTACAAAATTACGGCAACTTTTTACCAATACTGAAGATACGTTGTACAGATACAAAGAGCACTTTAACTATGCAAATATAACATCTCTCAACGTCGAACAATCCTTTTCAGCATATAAGCATTTATTTACGTCGCTACGTACGAACCTTTCCGAGACTAATACGGAAACATATATGATGGTGCAATTACTTCATCGGGCACACCCGGATATTTCTGCAACAATGTAAACATGTTAAGTAAGTTATTTATGTTTTTTCTTAACGTTTTGTAAAGTGATTCAATATATTTATTTTTAAATAAGCGCACTGTTATTCTGGTAAACTCTCCACGCAACGCCAATGCTCGGGCACATCGTTTGGACTCTTTATACATGAGTCTTTCGGCTTCAGGTTAAACACTGCCCTTAAGCAACTCTTTTGAGCTACGAAGGCACTACCCATATTTATAGATTGCCCCCAAAATATTATTCCATATTGCAGTAATGACTAGAGAGGACAAAAACGAGTGAAATCGTACCTGTTTTGCAACGACTAGACTCGTATTTTGTCGACTGTTGGGGAAACCAGTAGGTAATACGAACCCTTTCTTATGAGACGAATCGATACGAATCTGTCTAGTCGCTGCGAAACAGGTGTGATTTCACTCGCTTTTGTCCTCTCTATTAATGACTGGACGTTTGGGTAATATAGCTTTGATTTAGCTATTTATTTTTAAATAAGCGCACTGTTATTCTGGTAAACTCTCCACGCAACGCCAATGCTCGGGCACATCGTTTGGACTCTTTAGATATTAGACAGTATTACTTTTTTGAAGGGTCCTTAAGAGGCAATAGATATTTACGAGGACTTTATTCCAGCTTTAACGACAATAAATGAGAATCCAGTCTTCTCTGAAAATTCTGCTTTTCTGTGCTGCTGAAAATTCGCATTCGAAATTAATATCGACTAAGGCTGCTTAATGTAGTGCGTAACAATCAAATGAAATTTGCAAATAGACTCGGTTATTGTTAAGCACCAAATAGTGAATATTTCCTACATATAATTAAATACCATGAGATTGCCTTTAGAGTACCCAACATTATATATGTAAAAAAGCACCTTTCTTTCATGTTCATTAATTTCAAGGTATGAGAGGTAGTTGTTGAATATTTTTTGAGCGACCCTGTATATTAAAAAATGTCAAATTTTCGTAACTTCTAGCATGTTGGAAAAGACTTTCCGGTAATTAATTATTTATATTTTTCTTTTGCTACAACACCGCGGAAAATAAAACTACAACTTAATAACCTTCGACCTGAATAGTTTTAAAACAGTTCGATATACGTAAGTATATAGCATGGCCCTTCAAAATAATGCGTAGAATGCAGAAAATGTAAAAATCTACAAATGTTCCATTAAAAAAAATTTAGTTGATTTGCATCTTATTTTTTGGGCCACGCTGTTAATGAAAAATGCTTTTAAAAGACGTAGGAAATATAAATAAAGTTGACGAATCCGGGCGATTTTTCATTAAATGAATCGTCTTTTAGATAATATACAAACAATTTAATCTTATGAAAATTTAGGCTAAAATATATTTACAACTTTTGGAATGTATGTAGGTATCTAAACTTGGACGATTGAGGATAACATTGTAAATATTTGGGGATGAAAGACAGATACCCATACTACATTGGTTTATTTTTAGACCGATAAACAATAACATACAAGATATTCCATTTAAAACGGTCTCTTTCGCTACTTATCGATCGCCGTATATATTTTTGAAAGATGTTTTATGATGTCTATTAGATCGTCAGAAAATATAAAGTGTTAGCTTGCTGCTGTTTACAAAATAGACGCAATTGAGACACCCACATCTCAATAACTGATATTTATCTAAATTAAACTAAGTTTGTTATAGCAGATTTCGTGATGTCCGCAAAGTAAAGGAAGTGTGTTGATGGATGTAATGACACATCATCTTCCTGCTAGTAAGTATAACATTTTCGATGTATAATTTTATAAATATTTTACAGGCGTAAATTTTCCACAAATAAATTTTAGATCTATTACTACGAAGAGTAGGAAGCGCAGCAAAACGCAAATAAAACAAAAGCAAAACGCGGAAAAAAAGCAAGTGACAAGTCGAAAACATACTTTGTGCATATGTTTTGGAAATGGTGGCGCAACACCTAACGTGCTTTACTAACAATTTCGCGATACTGGATTCGAAACCCGGGCTTCTCACTCTTAGAGTAAGGCTTTTTCGCAGTTTTCCTTGCTCCAATTTTAGCTAATGCCTAAGACTTACTATTATTATTATTATTATTGTTATTATTATTACTATTACTATTATTATTAATGTTATTATTACTGGTATTACTATTAACGGCTCTGCGGTCCAAGATGGCAAGAGGGCCTGCAACTGGCTGGCCAAAGCGGGGCACTGTCTGTCCCTCTAAGACCAAAAAATGTTCTTATTTCAGTTAGGGTACAATTAGTTGCGCTTTACCTCTTACGGCGAGCAAGTAATAGTAACAAGGCAATGGAACACTTTTTTTACACAATTAACACACTAAAAAAGCTCTTAAGGTTATGAGAAGCTTGAAAAAGCTTATACAACCCGTTGGGCCGTCACCATACTAAATATTATTACGAATATCGCTGTGGCAAACGATTGATTTCCCACCATCAATCTACGAGACCATTATAGAAGTGTGCTGAATATTAATTCCGATGCCATTATACAGATAAGCAATTATCTGAAAGTTCATTCTGGTAAGTACATATCGGAAGAAATTTGCGATAGTGTATTTGAAGCAGTACTGATATTTCAGGTGAAAAGATTAAATAAACTAGTTTAGTCAAAATGGCAATTACTTTTTACTTGATAAGCTTAGCTATCTATAATATGAATTATAGCAACAGAATTATATATTTTAATAGATAAAGATGGGTTAGCGGTACGGTCATTCATTATTAACTTATAAACTTGTAAAGCTGGAAAAGTATGCATGCTACTATTATTATTACTACAAGGTGGGGCAACAGTAATGTCCTAATTTGAATTGGCTGCCATTTTGTTGTAAATGAGAAAAAAGAGCTCTGCTTTCACAACAAGTTTATTTGAAAGTGTAAAATTGATGATATCAATTGGAAAAAATTATATCGCTCAAATGTCCACCTCCCGAATTGCCCTCGTTTTACATTTTGAATTGTTGCTCGCAAAACATCTGGCTTAAGATTAGCGATTTCTGCTTCAATGTTATTCTCTGTGCCTCAGAAACGCAAATTTTGTTTGTTAACATAACCACTCAATCGGAAATGGGCTTTGTCGCTCACTGTCATTTTTGATACGGAATCATCCTCTTCTTGCACTTCAAGTTCAACAGAGTATGGCAGTAAGTTAACCTTGCCCGACGGTCAGCAGGCAGCAATTCGTGAACAGTTTGCGCTTCGTAGGGGAACATTTTCAAATCTTTCACTAAAATTCGTTTCAACGTCCGTCTGCTGATATCTGATCGTGTGCACCGTCTTCTCGTTGATGTTCGTCGATTCTCTCCGACATCGTCGGCAGCACCAGCGATGTTCTCGTTCGAACGAACACTACGAAGCCGGCCACTTCTTGCGATATCTCTAGTGCACCCAGTTTACACGAGGCGCTCAGACAAACGTTTAATTGTTCGAGCATATGGAACACGACGACCAGGAAAACGACGGCGCAATTCTCGCTGCGTTGAAACAACAGACTTAAAATTAGTAAATAAGAAGTAAGAATAATTCCGCGTTCTTGAGGTGTGTTTCGCTCCAAGGTTTGTTGACAATTAATTCTCTATATATCTACATCATAAATGTCAAAGTGACATTTAGCGCCAACTGCAAAAATGGCGGCCAATTCAAATTATTACATTACTTTTACGTCACCTTGTATAAGCCTTCTAATTCACTTTAGTTGTTCATCGCAAGTAGACAAGAATCTGTTCATGGAATACAAATAAAATGATTCAGATAGATTCAGTAGATTCCTATCTACTAACGATAAACAACTGAAGAAGTGGATTAGGAATCACATTCCGAAAGTACACACTAGTTCCACTTAATGCATTAAGGAGATGTCGCATACATAACTACTAAAAGTGTTTTGTGTATTTCAGGAACTTACGAATATATATGAACGATATTGTACCGATTGATTACTCAATCAAGAAATTAGGGAATAAATTACTGAACAAATTGAAAATTGGGAATCAATATATCGATTAATTAGTGCTAAAATGTAGGAATACCAGCATTATTTCATTCCACATGAATTCTTCTTGATTTTTAGAAAGAAATTTAAGAAAATTAAAAGTATTTCTAAATTCATCCATTTATTGATCAACTTGAATCCTTCAATTTATTGATCAATTTAAATGTATTAGGCTCAAAGTAAATTCAACCGAGCACACGTGCATGCCGTGCCCATCCCACGCGTGAGAGGAATTCACAAATACCAGATCGTAAATTGGACCCATCCCATGGCCGGCCCATGCAGTATTGCGAACTATGGGTAGCCGATTCCTTCCACACCATGAGTCTGGAGTGTAGGATTTAATTTGCGCTATGCCTTACGTAAGTCGACAAAATCGCCAAATTGGTCAATTTATTCACGTGTTTAAACCCGCTCCCATATAGAGCAGTATGCACCGTTCACATTTCGAAAAGAATATTTAACAATATACGGGCGGATTCCCATAATTACTTGGGCTCGGCATGAGATGGATCTACTGGAATTGACTCTTGGAATTTGGAACTCTAGTTCTCGTAAAAGTAACCTATGACAAGAGTTCTATTTAGTTTTCAAACAGATTTTATAGATAATTACTTAAATAATATACTTAATATTGAAAAAATTTTGTGATTTAACAATAATGAGAAAAATCAAATATGAAACAATGATAACATTTATTTCTAATAAAGAAAGATAGTTAATAATCTGATGAGATAAAAGTAGAATTCAGTAGAGTTTATAGGGACCCTGCATAAAATATTTGACAGTTGAATTTAAATGTAGTTGTATGAGCATTTCCCATGAAGAACGTTTATGTCGTTCAAATGAGGTCACCACAAGATATATGATTGAAAAAGTCACGGTATGGTAATAAATGATGGGACGTAGGACTGATAAGGCTCTAGGCTTCTTAATTCCCCGAGGGCATAACATTTTAGCAAGTCATTCGAATATAAGCAAGCTCTTCGCAATGGGTACCGCGATTGGTCACATAAACATGCACGTGTGTCAACTTCAAAAGATGCTTGGCGATGTTAAAACGTAATCAGAATTGTTTTTGGTATCAATTCATAACTGTTAAAGAAATATTGATTCATCGAAGCGCATTAGAGAATAACGAACGGTTCAAACAGTAAGTTTTCCGTGATCAACCAGCCCCACAGAAGGCGGAAGTCACATTATCGGCCATTATATGCGGTATAATCTACGTTTTGCTTGAAAAGGGCAAGACGATTAATAGCGAATATTATTCCAACTTATTAGATCGTTTCAGCATTGCTATGAAAGAAAAACTTCCGTATTTATCGAAGAAACGGATTCAGTTTCATCGATATAATGCACGCCTGCACACTTGGGTCGTCATCAAGCCAAAATTCCATTAGCTACGATAGGAATTGCTTCTGCGCCCACCAAATTTGCCCCAGCGATTATTTCCTATCTCCGAATATAAAAAAATTGTTCAGAGGAAAAAGATTCGACTTAAACGATGAAGTGACTCTAGCAACAAACGCCTATTTTATAAGCTTGGAAAAATCGTATTTTTCAGATGTGGTACAAGAGACCAAGAGATACCAAATCAGACCAAAGAGCTTCAAAAATAAAATGAAGATTTACACATAAATATGTTTTCCTTGCTAAGGTCAGATAGTGACATGAGCCGAGAAGCAATTAGCGGCGTGAGATAGAGAAGCACTCGAAAGAACGCCCATGACGTTGGGTAGACCAGAAATATGTCCGTTGGTTAGGCTTTCTTTCTTCATGTTGTTTTGCTGTAAGCGATTCAATCAATACCATAAGCTATATTATCACCTTTGGTTATGGAAGATTGGTTTAAATTTAGCAGATAAAAATAGCAGAAAATAATTAGGAGAATGAAGAACGAAAAACAAGAGCTTTCTTGCCGTACATTGCAATACTTTTAAAGTGAAACTTGTTTGATATCTTCATCTTTTCAAGGGCGTATAACATATTCAAGATATTCTATTTAAGATGAAATAAGCATCACTTCTTAGCAGTAATTGAACTATTAATAACTGCTAAAAATAGTTTACAAAATTTCATTGTATTATTGTATATTATTGGATGCAATTAGTTCCTTTTTAAAAATCTTGCAAATAAATATTTACAAGAACATACAATTGCTGTTTATCACAATCAATATTTATTAGCAAACTTTACAATTTATGCGAAGCTTTGTGTCAACAAACGCGCTTAGGGGTATGTACACATTCATTTTCATATTCTCCATTTTCTCGGTATATTAAATTACAGAGAATTCAAGTAATCTCCTTATTTGTTTAATGCTATTTCCGTGTAATTATATCTCCAGTATTTGTACTTTCTATTATGTTAACAGCTATACGAGATATATGTATTTGCCTTTGGAAGTGAATAGTGCTAATGCAACTATATATTAGATTCCAGTGTTATTTCTCTCTTTAAGTATTAAGTAATTTTTAACTTACACAGAATTAAACATTTTGTTGTGCAACATCCAACACTGTAGTTGGATGTTGCAGTGGCAGACTCTCATATGTAGAGCTCCCCAAAGTGCGTGGCAAGTCAGAAGGCGTACCGCCGGGCGTGGCCGGGGGCATATGTAATGTAATATATAAGCAAATAACTCGCATCGCATTTCGGTAGTTTATTACCGTATGCGATCGGGTTGTGACGGTATGGCGGACGCGCGTAGTAAGAAACGCCCACAGGCCGACAAAGTGAAAAAGTTCTGTGGAGAATTTCCTGACTTAATATATAATGGAAGTAAGATTATATGTAAAATTTGTAATATACCTCTGATGTGCAATGATAAATATGGCTGTAGAAGACATGTAAATAGTCAGCAACACAAAAATAAAAAACTGGGTGTATCACCGACTGAGGCAACTCAATTTATAATTGATTTATTTTATATGCTGACTGCGTGTAATTTACCGTTTTCCTTACTCAGGAAGAAACCATTCCGTGAATTTTGGAATAAATATAATCCAGACTTTGAGTTACCGTCGGAAACAAGCTTAAGGAGATGTGTGCCAAGTGTACGTACCGAAATTGAAAACAGGATCAGATCTGCAATAAGAAATAAACTACTGTGGTTATGTATTGACGAAACGACAGACCGTAAAAAACATTCTATTTTGAATGTGATTGTACGTATACTGGAACCTCGTCAACCTACAAAGGGAATTTTATTAGCTAGTAAAAGACTAAAATCGTGTACTGCCGACGCTATCGAGAGCGTAGTCGTTGATACTTTACAAACATTTGAAATTGCCACTACTCAAGTATTAATTTTCATGACCGATGGTGCCGCGGCAATGCGTTGTGTAGGTCGTTGTCTTCAAGAACATTATGGGATGATGTTACATATTACTTGTAAACTTCATGCTCTGCATATTGTGGCTGAAACTATTCGTGCAAATTTCCCTGAGGTAAATGCATTAATAACAAATACGAAACGAGTGTTTCTCAAATCTCCCAAACGTACCAGTGAATTTCATAAACAGTGTCCCGGTATTCCCGAACCACCAGAGCCGATTCTTACGCGTTGGGGGACATGGCTGAAGGCAGCGTTTTATTATATTAAATACTTCCAGCAAATAAAATCAGTCGTCTCACAATTCAATCCCAACGAATCTGCGGCTATTAAGGAAAGCCAGGATAAATTCCAAGATATTTCCGTTGAAGCAGATTTACAAACCGTTTGCAACAATTATAGAGAAGTACTTGAGGCAATAAATAAATTACAAAATAGTGCACTGTCCCTGACGGAGTCAGTACAAATATTAGATGACGTTAATACACTCCTACACTGTATAAATAACAAAAAAAAATGATATCGTTACAAGAAATTTTGAAAGTGTTATGAAGAAAGATACAAATTTTAGCAGGTTAAGACAAGTTTGGGAACGTAACTCTACTGATCCGGTGACTAAATTCAAAGATTATTTTAATTACGCGTGTATTACATCATTAGACGTCGAGCGTTCATTTTCAAGATATAAAAACATTTTTTCAGAACGACGAACATCCTTGAAAGAAACGACTGTGGAAACATTCCTAATGCTTCAGATGTTTGAGAAATCGGATTGCGCTTACGGTAACAGTTTTAATGTGCCTACCTCCTCGTGTGCTGAGTAATACTATTTTCCTTGTGCATTAACACCCACTATATTGGATACGGCTAATTACAAAAGTAAGCGTTTTAAAATTCTTTATTTCTTTTGTTTTTATGTACTTTACTTATGTTCCTTATCGACGCCTATGGTGCGCCACGCAGTTGGGGAGCTCTACTCATATGTATTACTTTTTCTTTAATATAAGCGTAGGGGTGTAATCGAAAAAGAATATTTAAACTAAGTTACGCATGCGCTATTTGCCATGCGATAATTGTTTATCTCTCTCTCTAGCCTACTTAGCGAACCATTTGCTAAGATGGACTGAAGCGACTAGTATGCTTGGCAAATATCCAATATTTACTAATATGCCAATTTACAATTTACAATTTACTAATATGCCAGCACCAAAGTATGGTACAACAATTGTTGTAGGAATGAATAGAGCATTGACGGCCAAAATGGAGTGTGGTCGTCTTAATGAAACCATTGTCGTTGCTTCTGTAACTTTGTTGCAGATAATAAGCGTTTGTTATTTGAAATTAAGGGAGGAATCTGCATGCAAAATCTATAAATTTAAAGATATTGTTTAAATTTTTTATGGATACAGTGCTAATCATATGTAAAATGAGAACCTTCGAAAAAATTCGATGATTTTTACAAATGTTTTCTGTTGACTTTGTGTATTTGCTAAATAAAATAAGTTTTCTTATAAAGAACATTGATACTAGCATTGATAACTGCATTACGGTTTTAATGTTCTACGTATTTTGCGCATCAAATGAACAAATCCACCAAATAAATTAAATAAATCGAAAAATTATAACACCTCGTCATTTTCTTCACTCCATTTTCATTTGTTTTAATTAATAAACAAACGCTTCAACAACAAAAAAGTAAACAACTTGTCTATTTTTTTGGTCTGCTTATTGATAGGGATACAGATACGGAATGAATAGTAACGAAACAAAAACATTGTGCCATTTTTACCAACAGAAGAACTTGACCGGCATATACCATAACTGTACAAGTAAATCACTCAAACGGCGAGACATGGTAAGTATATGCCAAGTAGATGATGACAAGTTTTATCTAGACCCTTACATCATTTGGTAAACAGCAAATAAACGTTTCAACTACTTCAGAAAATACTCAAACGTTTCTCCGAAACGTTTAATTAATTAGGTATATTGCGCCATTAGGCGGAACTTAGCCTGAAAGCTACTGAAAAATGGAGAAATAAGATTTCCTACACGTATACTTTATACGTGTCGCATCGTAGCAACATTTGCAATATTATTTATGAATGTACAGGGCATTGGAAATTTCCGTAACGGCTTTTAACAGCCTTGATATTACGCTCACCGAGGCAAAGCGACACAGAGTGCGAAAATGTGGCTTGTCCTCCGAAGTAAACAAACTATTTTTCCGCAAATCGTTAACATATAAAAATTGTTTAATCTCAGGAAAAAAATTACAAATAACAAATGCGGCCCTGAAACTGTAACGTATATCTATGGAAAGGTTTCAAGTTGAATCGTCAAATATAACGTGTAAAAATATTGGGGTAGCATCTTTCAAAATTGTCAAAAACGAATAGGAGTACAAGTGTGGTATTATGATGAGTGATGAAGAATATTGCCCGTCTGGTACTTCTCCCGAACTAGTGCAGGCAGTGAATACCGCGTCATTTAATTTGCTACCAACAAAATCGAAAGAAAATATGAATACGCCTACACCATTTTGTAGATAATAATAACAAATTCTTGGAATTTGTTATTATTGTGGTATACTTCCTAGAGCTTTGTTTAAAGATGAAATCGTCAACATTGTCGATCAATTATTCAATGTTGAGATCAACCCTTCCAATTAAACATGATCTGTATAAATATCTAAAACTGTTCATTTTTAAAATATAAATGTGAAGGTTACAGACGAAAAAAATTCAAAATTGTAAGCAAAGAAGAAATTAACAAATATTTGATAATTAAAGTAGTTAGTTGCAAAACTTTTTTATTCTATTTACTATTTTATGTATTTTTATTTGTAGGTTGCTGTAATATTCGATATTTCTGGAGCATGTAGAAGGGATGAGTTAATGAAAATACTTATACTAGATGTTGAAGCTAAGCTTTTAGTTATCATGTCGGATTATAAAACTAATAAACCACGATCACTTGTAGTTAACGACGTGTATTTAAATCTTGCGACTTATTTCAATTTGTTAAACCAGACAGAATGCACCGGTTGCTTTCATAGATGTTGATTGACTCTGGTGAAGATATAACCAGTTTAAAGAGATTAGGCAGCTGAGGGGTATACTGATGAGATGATGAGTTTCTTAAATAGAAGGTGGACGCGACAGAGAATTTTTTCATTTTTTCTAAATTTTTAATTTTTTTTTTCATCAAAAGACAAACAAAGCTGTGATAGTAGAAAATAATTCACAGAATAATAAATAGCAGTTCAATTCTTCAAATATTAAACGATATTCAATTGTCGCAATGTAAATAATGTAAATATAACAAAGAAATAATCTTAAAATATCGATAATGATCGGCATAATATTGTTAATTTAAATTTAATTAACTTCTGTTCCTTACAGTTAATTAATAAACTTTTGATTCCAAATAAATCTGTATTCACTTATTCTTGAAGTGCTTCTATATTCAGCTATTCTTGAAGTGCATCTGTATTCAGCTATTCTTGAAGTGCACAAGTAACTGTGTCAGTGAATGCTCATTTCCTTACTAGTGCAGAAATTAATATTTCCTTTTGCAACTGACGTATGGAAATGTCGATCTTTTATTGCAAAAAATTTGCTAGAAATGACAATATTTCCGAACGATTTGCGGAAAAATATATTGCTATATCTATCGCCGTTTTGCGAAGGCAAGACAAATCAGTTCAGTTGAATACGTTTCTGAAGATAAGCTTCCACCACCAACACTATCCGATTACATTTAAATGTGGCAAAAAGCGAATGAATTTTTACGTACAGGCAAAAACAGAAGGTAACAACGGCAATATTGAAGTTTTTGAATTTGACGGGGTATATATGAAGTTTATTTTTGAACGTTGTTTAATCTCATTTCTTTCTGTTTTTGTTTAAACGTAAATTTCTTGGAAGTATTTGTTTTTGATACCTACATTTAGTATTTTAAAAACAAAGATTGTTGAAAAAATCATGAGCTTTATTGAAATAGGAACATTTTAAAAAATAGATAAAAATAATAGAACAAAATGCTTTAATTTTAATAGTACCTTCTTTTAACTGGATATTTCCTGAAATCTCCGATGTTATGTGGGTTTTCGCTGTAATTGTATATCATATACATACGTCCAGATTATTGCTTAGAAGAAACATTTTTGTCTGTTTTATGTTTGAACTTCTACATGTAACCAATTTCGAATGATAATAGAATTACTTATTAATATAGATTAATCGATGTTAACGGCTGATGCGCTTATTTGGTTGGTTTCTTTTGCTATTAAGAGTTTGTTATAACTCTAACATTAGTTCTAAAAGTTTGGTCTATTAGAGAAAGTACATTTGAATCAACTTGCGTTTGAGTCAAATATTATTCAAAGATTGTTTAATGTGTCTTTACGAACCTCAAGGACTATTGCAGCAATTTTCAAATTAAGAGCGAATTCTTACTTTCTTCCTATGTTGTTTGCTAATAAAACTTGAAATTTTCAACACATGCAAGCGGCAAATAAATTAATTATAGCATCGTTGATTAATTCGCAACAATCCCGTTTGCTACTATAGAACTAATGTGATAAATATCACTTTTTGCTAATGTACAACATACATAAATAAGGACAATCGCAACTAGATCGCATTGTATCTTTTTTAACTAAGTTCTTTACCCTTGTACGGAATGAATGTTAATACTGTTGATGGACGGAAGACTGCGTGCAGCTTCTTGGGACCACTGAAAACCCGTGAACGTTTCTTGAATTCTATCGCTTTACAATTTTTTTAAAGAGAGTTGAACGAACGCTAATAAAAAAAAAGGCATTCGAGTAAATTCGGTGATCAAGCGAGACAAATAGCACGTTATATCTATACTAGTGAAAGAGAAGTTATAACGATGCGGTATTCAAACAGATCGAGTCGTAGTAGGCCGTTAGATATACTGCTACTGTATAAACAAACACGCGATTGAGTACGGGCGAATCGTTACATCGGAAGGGAAGGTATTACTTCAAAGTGCACATTCACACACACGACGCACACTTTACGGCTCTGCTGCGGTCCGCGTTCATTCAATCACCTGGCGATTACTGAAAAGCGCTGCTGAAATATCGTAGAATGAAGCCGGTGGCGACCTCTGCGCCTCTACTGAAAGCTGAAAATTGGTTCGTCGAGATTCGGCGACAGTAGGAAACGTGTTTGTTTTGCGACGGCCGTGTAGTTGATCGTTTCGACTGGTAGAGGGCGGTCCAGCCGATTAGAGAGGATTGAATTACCTACCATGGCACTGGTTATTGATTTCGTCATTTGTATCCTTTTTAATATTGGATAGGATTTCTTTGAATAAGTCTAAGTAGATGTTTAATGGTACTTATCGATATCTACGATATATTGCAGATACTTCCCCAATAGTTTGAATATAGTTCAGAAATATCTATTACTACATATTAAAACATCAAAAGGTGGTGAACAGTAGTTCATGCATGGTATTTTCTTTTAGAAAATTTAACATCCAGAAAATATTATTCGATCTATGTTAATAATCGAGGCGGCGCGGTGGTGAAAGTAAAATAGAAGCAGGATACTTTATCACCAGTACACCAGTACAATTATTTTTTTTCGTGTAATCATGTTATCAAAACGCCGAATCACCTACGCTAACATTTTGTTCGTCATCTGCGGGTAAATGAACATCAGTAACAATGATTTTTCATGAAAAAATGCCAGGTAGACGGATCAAGAAACAGCCCGCTGAAACGAACAGCACACCGCGTTCCACAATGGCCTGGTACTTGTGGACTGCCCAACTATCTTCACCGCCCAGCACAAGGCCACCATTGCGAGGACTTTGAAAGCGGCAATTGACTGTACTCTAACACGTCTGGATATTGTTTTTTTTTTAATTTTTTAATATTTTTAGGACACAAATGTTGAAAACGTTATTTCTTAAACCGGTGACAAAGTAACTCCAAATATTGGTTAATTTTGTCATCTTTTGAATTATTTCTTTGCGATTTGCAAAAAACAAAGTGAATGGTTGGTTACATATTAGTTACATTAGATCAGCCATATTTTTCTGCACCGATATTTCCAAAAATAAAGGAGTTATGGGCTAAAATAACAAAGTATCCCTATTTTACAGTAATTGAAGATTTGAAAGATACTTTCGAAAATTTCAGCCATATTGGACATTCAGTTGTTGGTCAACAGTTATTTGTGTTAGTTAATGTTAACGCTTTTGTAAAAATTAAGAAAAATATATATCGAGCCGTTATTCAATTCTTTGAATTGAAAAGCCAATTACGGCGACACGGATGCACAAATTAAGGCGACATGGATGACTATTTGCCACAATGGATTTAAATGTGGTTACACCCCGTTGGTTGATGATCAACATTCGAAACGACCAAAGATAGCAACTTCTACAAATAGCATCGGAAATTTCATCAAATGATGCTATAGGCCACTGTCGAATTAAGGTTATAGAACTAGCAGAGGCCGCGGGCATCTCGGAAGAACGTATTTGTCATGTATTTGTATGTCATTGTATGAAAAAGCTAACTTTGCGTTGGATACCGCGCTTACTCAATGAAGATTAAGAGTGTACTCGAATGTAATTTCCAAGGCCCCGCTGGAGCAATTTAAATGAAAGGAATCGGCGTCTTGGCAGGATGGAAATGATGGCGATGTTTTTTGGGATAACTATGGCGCCGTGTTAATCGTCTATCTTGAATAAGGAAAAACAATAATGGGGCATATAGTGCATCATTTTGAGCACAAGCAAGAAGCTGCAGAAACACGGCACAAACGATTTACTAACCAGGACATACTGTTTTGAATTTGAGTGGCCCGTATGGCAAAAGGTTTAAAAGAATTAAAGTTCGACCTCATAGATCACTCACACAAGGGCGAATGAGGGAATAGTTTACCCATTACATATTTTTATTTATGTTCTATTCTTAAAGAAAAATAATTATTGGATCAAAACTAAATACTTAGTTGATTATTAGTAATGTTTAATTAATAGTATTGATAGGAATTAAAAATCGAATAAAAAAAATTAAATACGTTACAAAGCGTAAACTCAACTATTCAAAAAACTGTACAAGTTACAAAAATATATTGTAGATGATCAAAACAATCTCCATCTAATTGTAGGCACAACAATATCCTGCGGAAGACGAAATTTACTACTCTTTAGATTTATACTCCCCGAGGACTGGTAAAAGCTCTCCTTACTTGTTCCTCCAAGATTTCCCGAAGATAAATAGAAGATAATTGTTTCTATACAACCTCATGTAAAGAAATCGGGAGCAATTAAATCAGACAACCTGGCTACGCATGTCCAAAATCCTAACTTCCTCGTCCATTGTTCATCAACCATTTGCGTTAATTGATCCGTAACTTGACGTGTACAATGTAATGGAGCTTAATTTAACTGGTGCTAACATAGCTAGGTTTTTGGAACACCCGACACGGCTTTCGTGAGATGTATTCACAGCAATAAACAGTATTTTCTGTTGTCAATAAAAATTTCAGGATTGGCTTACATGGATAATACTGAATATGGATATTGATGTAAAATGTTTCGTACAAAATTAAATATCTCAAGGTTGTTACATCTTACCTCTGACGTTGTATATCACTAAACTTGTCTTTAAAAGGTCTATCTAAAGGATGCATCATATATAGGCTATATCGTTTGAAATAAGAAAGTTGATATTTATCTCAGGTTTAATCAATATCTTCAACTTCTCAAATATTCTCAAATGCAAAACTAAAATCGTCGCTTTTAAGTTTTGTTTATGGGTTTTAAACAGATGTTGTAAAGAAGCAGACTTTTTGACAGTTACTAATGAATTCTCTACATAATAATAGTCTTTTGATTGGCACAAATCGAGTGGTTGCTGGAATTGTCAGTAACTATGCGATTGTTTCTTATTATATTTTTTCAATGGAAATGGCAAATTTTAGACGATCCGTAAGAAACTATTTCGATAGTTTCATATCGCTAATTAGTTCGCCTCCTAGATCTTCAGATTTAAGCTCTATGGATTTTTATATAGAACTACGTGTACTTACTCATTGTGTACCCGAAGTCGTCTTCCTCGTCAGGATCTGCGGCGATTTCTTCTTTCGTTCTTCTGACGTTGGCAGCACTGGCTCGATCAATCTATAAAATAGAATGCAGTGATTAATTTTTGTTTACACAACGCATTCTGTGATAATTTATTTTACCAAAACACGCTAATATTAGTTATTTTCAATGTAGATCCTTTTGATATATGTATCTTGAATTCCTTTCAATAGTTGTGGAATAAGTATTTTTTAATTGTGTTGCAACTGTGTTAACTAAAGCCAAGTAATTAAAGATGATACCAAACTCCTACGTTTGTATACGAGGGCCAAGCTGATATTATTCAGAATAGAAGAAGCGGTTAACGTATTCTAAAATTTTATTTTAGGCATATTGAATACAAAGTACACCGCATACGTAACTGTTTTTATAGTTCGCTGATTCTTTAACTTTCTTAGTACTTCTTCGTCTTTATAGATTCGCGTACCATTCTCTCAAAGGATAGATACAAGGAAAACCGTCGCTCTTCAAAAGGCTTAAAGTTTCGTATCAAATTCTCACATGCACTGCTATTTCAGCAAGCCGAGCTGAAGATCTAATCTCGGGTTTATGCTCTACTACAGCATACAAGTCTCTATTGTACTCTTCAATTACTTTCTTGGCGCGCCGTTAGCGAAGAACATATTGCTGCTAGCACGACGTCTTCATACGCCGCAGCTACGAACGCGAAAGTTGGAGCATCGATAAATTATATCCAAACAAAACGCATTTTCATTAAAGGTTACATCTGAATTTTCCATGCGCTCATAAGCGTTTAAACTATTTTTGAAATCGTAATAAATTATGATCCGAAAATGCTTTTTAGTTAATTTAAATTTTTTTTTACAATTAAAGTTAAAAAAAAAAAATAAAAACTTCCGTTCTAACTAACGCAAATATAATTCAGCTCAACTGATAGATGGGAAGTTATCCTAAAAAATGTGAATTCTTTTTTTTTTTGTGGATTTTATAATTCTCAATATCAGCTTGATTCTCTTATTAGTTAGTTAATTATTATCAATTGAAAGAAAAAAAAAATTGCAATAATATTGGAAGGTCAGATGAGAAAATCATGTCTTTTTGTGAGAAAATTGAAAATATTTATAAATTTATAACGATTTAATGATTTTTCAAATTTACAAAAATATAGAATATTTGTGTGTTGACAAACGATGCTCAATGTGTTCTTTTCGTTGTTATTTTTACGGACTATCTCTTTATACAGTTATCTTTCGCTATTATACAAATGTGAGCATTCTAAATATGAAGCACTATATTTGTCTAAATTTACAGGACGCTATGGGATATTGTTAAAGACAGAATGCATGTTATCTGTTTAAATTATTAAACATTACTTCGTATACAATCCGACAAAGAATTAATCGAGTTACATCAAAAACCAGAACTTGGCAACTACAATTTTTGTATATCATGTATCATCAAGTTTTTTTTTTTTTAATATAAACAGTAAATAGCTTATACCTTGTGATTATAATCATTAGTAAAGATGACAAAGGTAGGCGGAATTATTCCAAAAAGTAATAATTTCATTTCGTCTTTGTCCTCTCTAATCATTAGGCGTAGAAATATTTGGAAAGTAGAACTTTTTTCAGGCTTGCCAAAGGAAGTAAAAATAGGGCTATTGTTCAACGTTCGAATGGAACTTATTGAATGGAGTTTTGACAGACCATGGCATCCTAAAATAAAGTAGGAAGAGTTGAACGTCAAATCTGCCGTCTATGTCAAGAGATCTGGAAACGCCACAACGCACGTACCTTAAATCGAGACGGAGTATTTTCAGTTTTAGATTTCCTAGATTAATAGGCTTTCGCAATATGAAGTTAAGTTAACCGCTTAACGTTTGAATTTACTTTAGAAGATCGATTAGAAACTATTAATTCTTTGCGATCTATGGTAAATCTGAGATGCTGCGTGAAGAACAAGCGGGAAATAAACGATCATTAAAAAGGTACTAACATACTAAATGCGGGTGCCAAAGTTTAGAAATCGAGTCGATGAAGTCAATAAAAATAGTAAACAATAGGCGGAGATTAGCTGGACATTCCGCTAATTTTAAATTTTCGCGATACCCGAGTACATTCGCATTAAAAGATATCGAATCGGTGTACTAACGGGTTATATTATTACGTTTTGGAGCATTTATGTTTGCATCAATTATGTTTGGATCGAATTTTCTATGCTCTTAAGTTATTTAGAGGTTTGAAATGAAATTCATATGCGCAGTCCAAACGAGAACTATCTATTCTTTTTTATAAACATATACTTTTTAACAAGCTTTTGCAAATTTATAGAGCAAGTTTGTGTTTATCATTATATGAACTACTTTCTTCTGATACATATATAAGGCGCACGTTCATAACATGTTATAGTAAATTAATTTCAAGATACATGCAAAAATTGAATAAATATGGAAGTTCTAATATAAATTTTATGATACAAAGCTGTAACTTTGTACAAAGTCTTTGCATTTAACTATGTGTTTTCCAGTAATTTCGAAAATAGCTTTTTTCTGTTTATTTAATTATTAGGCTGTAAAATAAAAGAATTGATTGTTGAATATGTAGTGTTTTGTTTTTAGAGCACTTATTTTAACTTTTTTTTGAAAAAAATTAAAAATTTTGCATTATGGAAAGTACTGTTTTTAAAATTAGTAAATCAGCATAGTTTTAGATACTGGCACTAGGAGTCCATTAATATTTCAAAGTTACACTTCTCCAGATCCAGCGGGATAGTTGTTCACACGTAAGAAGCTGCCAGAATAAACTGCAAATAAGTTCCAATGTAAAATACAAGGTGGCGCAAAAACTATGTCCTAATTTGAATTGGGTGCCATTTTGTTATAAATGAAAAAAAAAGAGCTCTGTTTTCATAAAAAGTTTATTTAAAAGTATAAAAATTATGACATTAATTGGAAAAAATTATATCGCTCAAATGGCCACCTCCCGAGTTGATGTATAATGGCGCTCGCTTTACGACTTTTTGAATTGTTGCTCGCGAAACATCTGGCTCCAGATTAGCGATTTGTGCTTCAATGTTAGCTTTCGAGGCTTGCAAGGTTCGTGATTTGTCGTGGTAAAAGTGAGATTTTAAGAAGTCCCATAAAGTCGGGTGCTGTTAGATCTGGCGATCTGGACGGCCAGTACAAATCTCCAAAAAGGTCGCTCGATCTGGAAATTGGTGTCTCAAAATCTCCATAGTTCCCGAGCTGTGTGAGCGGTTGCTCCGTCCTGTTGAAACCGACAATGATCGAAAAGCAATGCAGCAATTTGCGACAAAAAATATTCGTTTATCATCTGTCTGTAACGCTCACCATTTATGGTTACGGTAATGCCATCGAACGAGCACTACGAAGTCGGTCACCTCTTGCGACATATCTAGTGAGCCTAGTTTGCACGAGACGCTTAAACAAACATTTAATTGTGCGAGCACATGGAAGACGACGACCAGAAAAACGACGGCGAAATTCACACTGCGTTAAAACAACAGACTTAAAATTTGTCAAATAAGAAGTAATAATAATTCCACGTTCTTGAGGTGTGTATCCCTACATGGCTTGTTGACGACTAATTCTCTGTATATCTACATCATATCATCATCATCATGGCGACCAATTCAAATTATAACATTTCTTTTGCATTACTTGTTATAAGCAGTAATTATATCATTAACCAAATAATGCTAATATAGTTCTCACCCATTTTCGACAAAAACAATCTGAAAACAGAAAAGGACTAGCCTAACTGGTTAACTACTGGTTTTTTCCCAATGTTTACATTATTGTTCACCTCCCAATATACACCACCAATCTACAAAAGCTAGCACTGAATTATTTCTTGGCCCCAACTAATGTCAAGAGATATAACAATGCCGTTTTTAAAGTAGCCACAGACGCCGGAGTAGAGATGCCAAGTCACATCTCAGGAAGTCGTCTACATCTAAATGATAGCTTGCGCTTATCATGATGCATATGAAAAGAATGTTAAGAAACAATATTGTTTTTACCGGGAACATTATTTCATATTTTGGTTATTTCCAAGCACTCTTATCATGGTAATAATGATCATTACATGTTGCTTATTTTACTTTTCACGATTATTGTTACTGAT